>LGRX02033745.1:0-68383 GCA_001247695.2 Cymbomonas tetramitiformis | reverse complement strand
TCACACGATCGTACCCACAGGCGTTCAACATGCATCGAGTTAAAACGCCCCAAAACTAATTAGAAGAGAAATACAACTATATCTCATGCATACTTAATGCCCTGTACACTCCGTTCGTACTGTTTGCGAACGCCGCGATAACATGTTCTGCGAGTTACCAAATTACCGCAAGGGGGTTTTTAGAAGGACGCGCACCTTTCATCCCCAAGTTCCTGTGGCCGACGGCGGAGAAATTCTTCTTAAAATATTTAAAGCAGTTCCCGATCTCCTCCTCCGAGTATTCAGGGAACGGCTTAAATATTTCTATAGGTGTGGTTTTGACCGAGCTCCGCGCTGAAATTCTTTCGAGTTTCTCCATGGCCACGAACATAATGTCGTCAAACAGCGGGTGCTTCTTCCAGGTTTCACGCTTTTGTGGTTTTGTGTCCGATTCTCCTGAACAACAAGAGGGCCTACTTTAACGAACAAGACAAGGATGGAGGGAAAAGCAGTAATCTTAAGGAAGAAATTCCTCGAAAACCGACAGCTCAGGAAGAGCTAAATAGGAATGTTCACTGGGAAACCGGTCCATATTTGGAATATGGATCAGGGCGGAAGCATCGAGGCACAATACAATTAGAGAAGAGAAGCTACTACCAGGACATTTCGAGAAGTTACCGCACCTTCCGCAATATCGCTACTCTCATCCCGGGTCCGCTTTTTTCGTGCGCTTCCAGTTGCCACTGAACCTACCGCCGGCGTTTCCGGCTCGGCGATGTTCAGACGAATCCGCGTTCCTGCGCAACCCCCAAAGCAGTCGTTTGCAAACAAATTCTCGAGTGGCAGCACTAGTCACAGCGAATAGCCACGCGTTGGCAACTGTTTGCCCAAGTCGCACCCAAGGCACGCAGGTTGCAAATGCTCATATTTGTGACATCGACGGTGACTCACCATTTACTCACCTTCTTCAGCGTCTTCGTCCTCACTTCTAAAAGCATTTTCCCCCACCAGTAAGAGTGCACTCGTGAAGGCCCACGTTTCTCCCATCTTCACCTCTATGTCAAAATTACGCCCGTTTGGGACTTTGCACACTTTTGATAGGAGACCTGTCAAGCTATCCGCAAGATACATCATCTCCGCGCGGTATCCCTCCGAACCCACTTCTGTGTTTGGCGCTGGGATTGTCACTACTTTTTCCGCTTCCCCCAGTTCTACTGTAAATCTACGCGTCCGCATGCTGACTGCAGGTTTAGGTTTGACCAAAGGAGTCAGTGAAAGGCTTCGAGAAGGGATTTAGTTCGAACGTTCATGGGTCCGAACGTTCATGGTTTAGCACGAACAAACGAGACGCCTACTGGACTAAAATAGTTGCCGTGTCTGGTCGGAAACCTGTATCCTCGGATCGAAAGCCAGATCTGTGATCTGACGGGCGTCCTACGGACACATGACCGTGTCACATGACCGTTTTCATCAACTTTCATTCTGTTGACGTAGTTCCATCACAATAAACGCAACTCTTCTAAAATTAGTGTTCCCAAAACGTAAGCCGCCGCGATTATTCCTGTACACTGTTGTTGCTAAGAAGGAAAGCATGCCTTTCAGTGACGAGTCAAGCGAGCCAAGCGAGTCAAGGGATAAATGGGGGGGGTCAACGGATAGTGCTCAGTCAGAACATAATTCAGTGCCCTGGGGAACTACCGACTGGATGGCGCATTTGTCCAGTGACGAGGAAGTTTTTTCTGATGCTCCTGAAGAATTCGAGGATATGGAAGAGCCGTATTATTGTGATGACGACGAATATGACTACCTAAAGTACGATTTAAGTTCTCTCGATGCACTTAGACCTCTTTACCCGGGTTCCGATTGCACGCTTCTGCAAGCACTGTTGCAGTTGGCAGAGATGGTTCAACAAGGGGTCTCGAAGGAGTGCATAGATCATTATTGCAAGTTTGAACACTTTGTCAAACTACCCAAGGGTAACATTTTCCCGCGGAGCGGACATGAGTTTTTCAAAATTTTTGGAATTAATAAAAACAAGTCCGACGACCGCCGCTGTGAATATCACACATGTGTCGAGGGTTGCTGCAAGGTCTTTGACTACTTGCCGCGTACTGAGTGGAGACAGCACCTTGTGGATTGCCCAGGTTGTGCACTATGCAGATGTGAGGAAATCAAAGACTCGGGAAAGATTTGTGGAGCAGCGAGATTCAAAAACCGGAGGGGTGGGGACCTCATGCCGGCGGCTTGGGGACTGTACTTTGGTGTTGGCAACGGCCAAGATTCTATGCACGAAGATGGTGAATACAACAGTCTATATGGTGAGTTCGACCGCACCAAGGACCAAGCCTCTCCCTACGAACCGCCACCTCTGTTGCGCACGCCATTTGCTTTACGAACCTGGATGCGTGGTGTACGGAGAACCTGGGAGTTTCAATTTACGACAAGAGTGTAGACTTGTATAATCTTGGTATCGATTGGGAAGACTGTTTTAAGCGGGAGGAGTGGTCAGTTGGGTGCATCATCATGCGGCCCTTGTGTTTACCTGTGAAGTATTCGTCCAAAAAGAAATTCAACCGAATGGTTCAACTTGTTGGGGGACCGAAACAGCCCAAGAGCATGGAGGGTCACTTGCTTTTGCTTGCTCGAGAGGGCGTCCGACTCGCGTTCTTTGGGAATTCGCCAGAGGAAAAAACGAACCGACGAAGCGTGTTATTTCAGATCGATGCGGATGTGCCTGCGCTCACGAAACCGGTTTCCCTTATTGGGCATTCTGGATACAATTTTTGCTTTCGTTGCCGGTGGGTAGGCAACTACTTGGGTAACACTGTCCGCCACGGAGGCTACTGTAAGCCCGCACCTCAAACTACGGACGCTGAAAGGACGGTGACGAAGGATAACAGGTCAAAGCTGGCGAAAAAAAAGAAGGCGCAGCAGGCGAAAAGAAAGGCAAGGGAAGCTGCTAGTGAAAGCGACGGTGACGAGAGCGGTGGAAGCGACGGTGACGAGGGTGACGGTGACGAGGGCGGTTGGCGATACACTTCAGAGCAGCCAGCAATTTATGCCACTAATGCAACTCTATTTACTGATGCTTCTTTGCGGGCCGAAGCTGAAAACCCCACGTTGGACTCGCACATGAAGACACTGAACTGCTTCGTGAAGGCTATCCCCTGGTTCGATCTGGTGAGAGGCTGCAATTTTCCGGTGGCGCACACTTTGAATCATGGAGTTGCTGATGGGTTGTTCGACTATGTCTTTCCTAAAATTGCGAAGGGTAGAGTCGATGGTGCCTGGTTGTCTCCAGCAAACGGCCGGTTGATCGACGAACTGTTGCTGTCTGTTGTCACGGTACATGACGTTTCCAGGCCGCCGAAACGGGTTAGTGAAGCTCGTGGGTTTTGGACCTACGATGATACGGCATGGATGTTCGCACTGTACCTTCCGCTAGTAGGCTTTCAAGACCTCTTTAAAGACGAGTGGATGCGCGATATTTTATGGCACTTGTTTGTGATATTTCGCCATGCCTGGTTCCTGTGCCACCCTGGCCAAGTTTATCGTACAAGTCGAGAGCTAGCATTAAACAGTGCACGACAACTCGGTATCTTGTTTGAAAAGTATAAGTTTATTAGTCAACTGACGTCGAACTTGCACACTTTAGTCTGCCACATGTTGCAAAGTGAGGAGTACTGCGGTGCCTTGGCTATGAGGAAGGAGCTGTACATTGAACAGTTTTTGGGGGGTGCCAAGGCATTGACCGTGAACAAAGTCACTGCGTACCCAGAAAAGCATCAGGAGAGGATGTACTTTTTCCAGCTTGAAGTACTCAGATATACCGAGTTGTGCAGGGCGATGAAGTTGGAGGTACCCTATGGCTCCGATACTGAATTTGAAGAGCTTCCACAGTTTGACAGTGTGGAAGAGTTCAGTCTGCACCATCTGGTTGGCGATTGGGAGGACACCGTGGGTCCCGAAGACATTATTTGGGATGTACTGCAGGGATTCTTCACCGAGAAACTGGGTGTGACCGTCAAGCGATATCGTATGTTTGAAAGAGCAATGATCGGTAGGAATGAGGTTGTGTCAGCATTGAACACGCGGCAACAAGTAAAGAAATCCTGCTTTATAGTGTGTCGTGACATGGCTACATATGGAGAGGTGTCAACGTTTTGCGAAGTGGAAGTAAGTGATGGATCCTCACATGAGGTGGCTATCTTCCACAACTTTCCTTTGCTGCGCAAGGAATGGCACGATACAGTGGCCATCGTGAACACATCAGAAACATCCCTGCAAGTTGTAAAGTTGTCCAAGATCCTTGCAAAGGGTAGCCTTGTTATCAGTTAAAGAGGGCGAAGCTCGGGCGGTGATAGTTCCAAGGGGCATACTGAATAACTTACATTTATAAGAGAAACTCAAACCAGCTTGAATAACCGTTATTTATTAGTTCTATCTTGCTTTACTTCCGATGCAATATTGCTTCAATGGTCATTCGTGCATTGTTTGTATTCTAGCATCACGCATTTGTTCTTTATTTGCCTATCATTGCCTTTGCAGTGAATGTAATTATCCACATCTGCCATTCTAACATATATGTATGATATCTACACACACCTCACAGTTTGCATCGTAATATAATAGCAAAATCGTTGCTGCACCGTATGTATATATGTATACACACACGTACGCGAGCGCTCCGGAATGAAAACGCGCGAGCGCTGCGTAATGCAAACAGTCTTAAATCATGCTTTATTTCTGATTCAAATAACCTTCATTTTTGATTCAATGGCCTTTATTTCTGATTCAATCCTGGTGTAATCTCCTTTATTTCTGGTTCAATCCTGGTGTAATCTCCTTTATTTCTGGTGTAATCTCCTTTAATTCTGATGCAATTCTACTTCAATGGCCTTCATTCCTGCTTTAATTGAAGCGAGAATGAAGCCTTTCTGTGCCGTGAGTGATGGCCACTATATTGATTCGACTTTAGTACTTGTGACCAAGGGCCGGTATCGATTGCACCAAAAGCCAATAGTATCGATAGTCGCTATCGATAATATTGGCGATAGTGCGTTTCACGCTCACTATCGCTGACTAATCGATTATATAAGCACTCGCATTAGCATGTTTGTTCGTGTGTTCGTATATATGGCACTCCGCATGTAAATGATGAGCAATCGATATCATCGAACTGATACCAATAATCGATTGCAAAAAAATGACTATCACTTGCAATCGATAGCAAATTTAAGAACCGATACCGACCCTTGCTTCGTGACAGTACTGTTCCTTGGGGCAGTAGCCATTCACCCCCCTTTCGCTCCCGACCCCCGTATACCCCCAAGACACGATCGTATGCGCAAATGAAGTTGATATTCGGAATTCGCTCTCTTGATTCTATCACGGAGACGGTGAAATAAATATATATGAGGGTTGTGATATATATATTTATTTGTCTACTGAAATCATGAAAGCTGGCCAGTGAAGCAGGCTAGGTCACACACTCGAACTAAAATGAGATAATAAAAGTGAGACATAGTTTTATTGTCTCAGCTCACGGGAAGCAGGCTGACCTGGAACCTCAGATTGAGGGGTGACAGAGAGGGCAGAGGCACCCCCCAGTGTGGGGGGTCAAAGTCTCTGTCTCCATGACACCACCTCACCCCGAAGAGGTGAGGTGCCAGGTGCCCAGAGCAAGGAGCAAGCAACCCAAACCCTAGAGATACAAATTGTTACGGACCCAAGGGACCACTGTTGTCCAACCAGGCAAAGCATGCATGAGGGGACGCCGGTCCGAAGCAAGGTGTACAATTCTAAAGCGGGCTACTGCCCCAAGGGCTCTACTTTCCATCGCGAGCCGGTGCGTTTCTTGAGGCGAGATCGTTGGCGGAGATGGACGGGATCCAGACAGGCGAATCACGAAGGGCTGGCCAGTCGTCCTCCGATCGTCGAGCTCCTGGATGCTGAGAGCCGAGACCGGCTAGAGACCACCACCGCCCCCGACGTCCATGGAGCAATCGTCGGCGGGGAGGTCGGCGCCATCCAGCGCCGGGGTGGGCGCCGAAAAGCGGACGGTCATGGCAGATGCACCCTGCGGCGGGGCATCGGTCTGCGGAGGGGGCTCGAGCTCCTGGAGGGAGTGAGCCCGCGGAGCGGCAGCAGCCGACGGTGGCCATGCGGTGAGGGGTGGCGGAGCACTTGGGGGACGGGGGGCCTTGGGCGGAGCCCGTCCCGGCACGAATGCCGCGGTGCACGAGTATACGCAAATGCCGTCGCTGTCCATGTGTCTTGTGGTGACACCCCATAGACGGAAGCAGATGATGCACGGCATGCCCGTGCCCTCCCACACGAGATAGCGGCCGCCAGCCTCCTGCCGCTTCCACTCACCAACGGGTGGGGCGAACCGCCGCTTGCCAAAGGCCATGGCCGCAACGGCAGGCGGTTTGCCGCCACCACCTCGCCCGCCACCACCAGATGTCGGAGGGGTCGGCACGGTGGGACGGGCCAAGGGGGCCTCATCCCGGAACACCTTACCGAGGCGAAGGGCGAGGGAGGCGAAGGTGAAAGGCCGCCCGTCGTTGATGTCGCGGATCACCACCAGGTACAACGGGGCGACGTACGGGGAGCCGGCCGCCGGGCCGCGGAAGAGCGGAGGACGGTGTGGAGGTCCGCCACCATGTCGCGGTCACCGTAGCCGGGGTGCAGCTTGCGGTGCTTGTCCGCGAGCGTGCGGAAAACCGCAAGTTGCGGTGCGGGGTCGACGGTCTCGTCGATGACAACAGCACGAAGGCGAACCCAGAAGCGATGTGCATCAAGGTCACCAATCCCCTCCACGTGGTACCGAGGACGCTGCAAGGCGCAGCGTCCATCGTGGGGGTGCACCCGAGCGGACTCGTCGTAGAGGGAGAGGGCAGTGCCGCGAAGGATCGTCGGGAGAACGACGTAGAGGAGTTCGTTCAGGGTTAGGTGGTACTCGTCGTACTCGAAGTCGAGGTCGAGGAGCTTGGTGAATTCGTCACGGGCGATGGGACCGAAGACGTGGGACATGTTGGCGAGTAGAACGGTAAAGTCCGACTCAGCCTCGGGTCCCTCCAGAGTGAGTCCGACGGTGGACTTGAAGCGATGTCCACGCAAGAGCTTGGCCAACTCCTCGCCGTAGGCGAAGGCGTAGTCCAACTGTCGGCGAACTCAGCACGTCGGGAGGCACGAACGGGGGTGGAGACCCACACAGAGGCGTCAGCGTGGAACGTGGCTGCCCGAGATGCTGGTGTAGGGCGCCGGCGAAGTGAGGACATTCGCACGATCGGGTCCGACTGACCGTCCCTAGCGGGACTATCAGGCGGAGTAGTACCAGGGGAATTCCCCCCAGCACGACCCCGGGATGCACGAAGGCGAGCGCCGAGCGAAGGGCGGTCGGCTGACATTGCTGGAATGGCGTAGTCCGAAATGTTGATGAAACGCGATGTGCACGCGCAGCCGGACGAAACCAAGGGGCGATGGGCTCCTTGTCAGATGTGTCGTGCCGATGGGGCACGATGGGGTCAGATGTGCTAAAGAGCGATGGGCTCAGTCAGATACGTTCAGCGATGTGCTGAGGAATACCGCGAATGCCGCGGGACCAAAGAAAAAGGTGGGAGCTAGCGAGCGGACACGGACCGGTGGTAAAGGCCCGATAACCTCACGGAGACGGTGAAATAAATATATATGACGGGGTTGTGATATATATATTTATTTGTCTACTGAAATCACGAAAGCTGGCCAGTGAAGCAGGCTAGGTCACACACTCGAACTAAGATGAGATAATAAAAGTGAGACATAGTTTTATTGTCTCAGCTCACGGGAAGCAGGCTGACCTGGAACCTCAGATTGAGGGGTGACAGAGAGGGCAGAGGCACCCCCCAGTGTGGGGGGTCAAAGTCTCTGTCTCCATGATTCTACACGAAAAATGGCATAAAATATTTTACCATCGCGCGCGATCCGGAATCCGCGCCATGTCATCCACATGCCAATGACAATGACATTATGACAGTCGCAGTCGAGTCGGAGTGACGATCGGATGACTCAAACAGTGATCAGCAGTTTGGATTTCAGAAGTCAAATGATATAAAATCACCCGCGCACTTTCGCACTCACAAGAGCAAAACTCTGAAAGAATTTTATTGAATCTCGTCTTCTCTCTGCAACTTGGATTGTGAACGGTAATACATACTCATCATCGTGTATCTGTGTATTTGTGCAGTTCATCTTGATGTGTATATACGTATTGAGTTTTGTTCAGTGCGGTGTCTGCATACAAGCAATGCGGTTCCGTTCACTTGTGCTTGACTCTTGCGCGCCTGCTTAGGTGTTAATATGCGTCGGCAGATGTCCAGTGTTAAAGGCTGAATATGCGGACTTATTTTTTTCTTCAAAATTTTGCATTCCTGCGTTTGACTTTATATGTGCCCTGTCTGTTTCTCGGCCAAACTGTTCCTCACCTGCACCTCTCCCAGGAGCCGCTTTCTGTTGGTCTTTGCGGGATCGTTGTATTCCTCTGGGCGCCTGCGGTTATGCGAATCTGCCGCTACTAATTTATTTTCTCCTACATTGTTGATTGCCTAGTACATAGCCGTGATCTGTCTATATGTCCTAGTTTCGCCTATCTTTTGGAACTCAGTTGACAGCCTCTGGAAGCGTTCTTGTTGGTTTTCGCCGCTTCGCCAGTACCCCTTGGCGCTGTAGTTTCGGCGATGGTCGATCAAGACGAGTTACGATCACAGCGTAGTCGCTGAGTTCTTGCCAGTACAGGGGTCGGACCAGGGTTTCTTCTGTTTTTTGCGATGGTCCCTATCACTTCCGCGTGCCTTGGAACTACTGTTGTGATATCATTTCTATATATTTATATGTACGCCTCTGCGTTTCATAATTATTGAACCGAAAGATTCCTTTGGTAACTGCGTATCCCTCGGCAGTGTACGCTGATATTGCCCGCCCCCGCCCCCTTTTTTCAGGTACAACCATGAGTACTCGGGGTGTCAAGTATGCCATTGTCTCTCTAGCTTTGCTTGCCTTCACTATCGGGGCCACATCAGAGGAGACTCCTCAGACAACAGTTCGGGAATTCCAGCAAAGAGAGCTATTGCAAGTTGCTCCACCTATGGGAGTAGGCGGTCCTCCGGTGGAAGGTCCCCCAGTAGCAACAGAACCTCAGGTACCAAGTGTTCCTGGCTTGTATGTATACAGGTTGTTGACCGGGTTTTCAATCTTTATACGCGTGCACTCTTTCATCTTTCACCTCAAAGTCGACCGTCAGACTCTTGCCTTCATCACACCTTACGCTAGGTTCCACAGCGAAAGAAGGATTTTGGCCGACGTTGGTCCTTTCATCAAGCCTTTCCTGATCATTGCATGTTCTGAGCAACTCTTCATCGAAAGCTAGCGTTCTTTCTTTTTAATTCCAGGAACTCGTTTAGTCTTCACCGTGCCACAATACAATGCAACTCTTGTTTTCAGTTGAAAGAAGATTTCAAACCACACTAACTTTCGTCTACAGTCTATGGCTCGTGCTATCCTGAGTTCCTCCGCAGACTGCTTAAAAAAATTCGTTTGTGCGTGTGGACCACGCCCTTTTTTATCTATTGTTGTCCACAATGCGTGATCAGCACGTTAGCTGGGGACATAGTTCCCTGTTCAGCTCCTTCGTCCACAAGATCCAAGTGCGGGAGTTCTTTGCTCGAGTGGTTTTCGTGATCTCGAGGCGTCATAACCAAGCCATGCTCCGGATAATCAAACAGGCACATCATGTATGCGTTTTCCCAAACTTGTGAAGGTGATGATTTGTTTTTCTTCGCGCAGGTCCAAGAAGCTGCAGCTGCCCCAGCCGCCGCAGAGTCCGGTGGAACTTCTATGGTCGTATATATTTTTATCTATTTGATCGGAGGTTCGTTCCCTCTCAAGTGTGCTGTAACTTCGCTTAGCACTGTGATATGACGACACGTGGAGACCACGTCGCTGTATAGTCTGATATGGGCAACCCTTTCTGTGCTGCAGTGGGACTTGGTGTTGGGGGCTACATGGCGTTCGAGAAGTACGGTGCCCCCTTCCTTGAAGCTGCGAATCAACCAGCAAAGGCGGGAGGAAAGGCCAGCGTGACTGATCTGAAGGCCAAGCTCGAGAGACTGCGTCAAGCCACTGCTGAGAACGCCTAAACGAGCTAACCCGGCCCCGTCGTGTCGCAAGTTTTCCTGTTGGAACGATCGTATCTCCCCCCTTTTCTCCAAGAGGCTTATCCCGTGTGTATGCATAATGGTGCGTTCTGCTTCTTCCACACGGTAGCTTAGGTACATCTAGCATTAAAAAAGTACATACATAGTAAAAGTAGTTAATTCCCGATGCAACAAAGGAGGGAGATATGTTATGGACGTTTACGCCAGTTTATATTTGAGGACAGCTATCCTGCTCATCTGCTTGTCACATCCATCCGGGCCTTTGTTTGGATAATTCAGGTGACCAGATCTATCTGATAACACAAACACACACTTGTACAAAACTCTACATAGAAGTATTCATATGCAGTATGCTTGTTCTTTCACCGAATCTTCTGTTCACCGTATTGATCATAAACATAGCGGTGTTATGATATATATATATATATCTATATAAGCAGATGTTATGTGTAGTCCCGGTTGTGCGTGCTCATACAGACTTTGTCCATAGCTGTGCTAAGGTATTATGTGCATGGGAATGGGAAGATAGTAAGCATGTGGTTATATAGTCTGCGATGATGCACCGACATTACTGTGTGTTAGCTCTAGTATTGAATCGGTGATTGATATGATTTGAATGGTAGATGTGTGTCAATCGATGCAGTTTGAATTATGCTTGTGCAATGGCACATACAAAGCGGACAGCTTTTCATTCCATGGGACATATTCTAAGACACGGGCATTGTCTTGATTGGTTCTGCAACCGAACATGTAGGGAACACCTTTAATGGCATTCCTATCTGCGCAATTACATCGGCTATGCAGAGTAGAAATCGGTGAAATTTTAAATTACCCCGGAACAAGTAGTGTGCATATTGGTGAACATTTAGACTATAGATAACTAAAAACATGCGACTATGGGCATACTCGTGTACACACACAAACACACACACACACACAGCAAGTCATACAGATTATATCACTTTGCTTTCGGGCGCTAAAAGTGTCTTCCTGTTCTTTGGAGGCGGGAGGAAGGATCCACAATAAGCTGTGGCATCTTCCTCCTCCGAAGAACGATCAATCGCACTGCCATCTAGCCTGCAAAATAATTAAGACGGATCAAGCACATACGGAAAAAAATAGAAATATGCTGTGGATGCTGGAAAGCGTTCATCGATGCTTTTTTTTTTTTTTCTCCTCGTAGTTTCAATATACCGGTATTATGGCAAAAAATAGGCAAGACTTTCATGCGAACGTTATCCCAAGGCAACTGTTAGTCGTATTTTGCTAGGGAACGAAAAAGCAAATATTATTGCAATCCAAACAGCACCTTCCCTATTTTCTAAAAAGAAATTTCCATTATTGTGGTGCACGTGCGTTTAAAAGAAAAGCCTTCATTTATGAACGCTTTCGAATATTCTTTCAAACAAATACAAGTTTCAAGCTGAGAAAAGGAAAGCGTTCATCGATCGTGAACGCTTTTCCGAAAGGAGCAAACATATGTTCAAAGAGAGAACGTACCCTTGGGCTTTCGGGTCGCCCTTCGCGGAGAGACGCGCTAAATCATAGTGTGGGAGACATGACTGCCGCTCTTTTCGACGGACTTCTCGACCGGTGTTAGAGCCGTCCTGGTTATGCCCACGCGGGTTGTTCGTAAAGGCACATTCCGACAGTTCGGCATTATCTGCTCAAGGAATTGCAGTTCCATGACGTCTGCGTAAAAAAACATCCCTTCTCTAAATTTTACTTGCCGCCACGTGGCGGTTACAAATTTACGGAGCTATCGCGACCGAAGGCACCTGTGGCGCGGGCGGTTTGCAGCGTTAACAAGTGACGAAATGACGATCAATAACTGAAATGGCGTGCGCGTTCATTTTTTACCTCGTCGACTTCCACTTTCAGTTCGATAATTTTCCTTAATAGTCGTTTTCGATTTTCTTTTTGGTGCTGCGCTCGGTTTCGACTTTTATTTGAACTTCGAGTTTTCCATCTCGAATTTTCAGGTATGCTTGGGTTTAAAGGTTGAACCTTGTTATAGGCTTTACGACTAAAAAATAATTCTGGTTTTGTTTAGAGTTACTGGAATCTGATGGTCGGCAGCCCTCCCGTGATACCCGGTGTAGGCCCTGGCCAGACCCCTAGATTCCGTAGTAGCTCGGGGCAAGAGTCGGTCTATCACTTGTCACCGTTGGGAGTTGGTCACCGATCGGGTTTAGGTTTCCGGTTACATAGATATATACTGATGCATATCCGTTATCAGTTTGTGTATTCAATTTTTAGTAACACCTAAAGTCGACTGTGTTTGCCCGCATAATACTTGTAGGTCGTGGACCGCATATCCCTGTAGGTCGTGGACCCATTCCATGCTTGTAGTCCATTCTGCTTGACATGGTTGGCTGGACAACGCCGTCCGTGTAGGTGGTGCGCCTATCGCACTGCCTTGTGCCGAGAGTGTAAGCGGCGAGCCACATGAAGTGAGCACGCGTCGCTTGGGATCGCATGGGGTGGGGTTGACTACATCGAGGGGAACGCCAACCTTCGGACTCCAATTGGAATTGATCCCTCCGGCTGCTGCGGCTGGGCTAGGAGTGCGGGTACTTTATCGCGACCGCACGCCTCGTTCACTTTCGCCTCTCCCATCCATGTCCTCTATAGTACTCACTCGTATATAATAGTATCCTAGTATAAGAATATCGGACCGAATTTTTTTAGACGTGTTATGTACTTGTATACGGGGATGACGTGCTTAGGTATGGAACTTGTGTTAAGAATATATGGGCCGACTTTGATTTCCCACATTCTTATATACGAGTGAGTACTGTATTCGACTCTCGCCTGCTTCATTTACGCGTCTCTGGCACTTGGTGATGTGGCACCTAGCCTACGCTACATGCATTTTATATCATGGCTGGAGTTACGACGACAGGAGCGTGCATTATTTGTATGCAGAAGGACGGAGATTTACTGACGGCGAACCGGCAGGCAGTCAGGCAGCCAAGCATTCGTTCACATATTTATATGTCTGTTGCGTATACCATGACGATGATGCTCACATCACACACGAGCTCACAAGCCGAAGAACACAATGGCCTCCTTCATCGCATGATAGAGCGATGATAATGTGCTTCTGCATCCCTGAAAGCCGCTATAACTACTTGCCAACTGGACGGTCTTATCACGAACTCTGCATGCGAGTTTCCTTCCAGCTCCTGCACGAGCACATATTTACTTGCGCCTGCGAGATACCTTCTCACCTGATAACCACACATCGCACACACCGGAAGTCCCTTCAGCAGCCGGAAATGACTCCTTTTCGAAGGAATAACCTTGTGAAAATATCACATATGAACTTTAATTCGTCGATTGGACAATACGACTGACTTAACACCATGCCAACATTGAACTGATTGTGCTAAAGGGGAGCGCGAGCATGGTGCCAGCAAGTTTGTTAATCGAGGTCACACCGAAGACGTCGTAAACCTGCTGCAAATGAATAAAGCGACTAGGCACGATGGAGATGTGTGCGACTCGTATACTTGCTTACCGCGGCAGTTGGCACTATCCGGTCCATTTCACTGAGCACCACCGAGGTTGGTATCTCCCCTAGCTGTTCCAGTGTCAGCAAATTTCGTTGCCAGAAGAAGTGGCGATGAAGCACATATGCCAAGTTGAGCTCCTTTGCAACAAAGTAATTCAGGAAGCAATCCAAGGGGGTCGTGGGGCGGCGGTAGACGAAGTTGAAAGCAACGCTGCGCAAGAAAACACCGGAGCCAGTAAAAACAACAAAACAACGTAGCAAGCGCCTAAGGTGTGAGTGGGCTGAGAAGCTCAGAAGTTTGTAACAAAGTGCACGAGCTTGCATCATCTGCAAAATATTCCGATGACAATGCCTATTTCATTTTAAGGGATGCCAGGCCTGACGACAACCATCGCTAACGCATATGTTATCTAAAGGTGTGCCAAACCTTACAACCACTACTGCGCCAGGGCATACATCAAGAATCTGCGAAGCAAGCTTGCTGGGCACTCCGAGTGGGGCTGTAGAACTCGGTGCGACAGGGCACATCAGGCGCACATTGTCATCACAATAACGATAGCAAACCCGGACACTGTTGCGGGAGATTATCGAAGTATTTTGAACAAAGGGATCGTGGTGAGGCGAGCAATGAGGTACAAGCCGTGACGAAAGGTCGTTGTGACAAATTCAAATCCGCGTCCACATCAGGCTTGACACGCTTAATGCGACTTTGGACTGCAATTTTGGGCAACAGGCACACATACGTGGCCGATAAGCCACTCACCTGTGGTTGTAAAGGAGGAAGCATATGGGGTCTACCACTCACCTGTGGTTGTAAAGGAGGAAGCATATGGGGTCTACCACTCACCTGTGGTTGTAAAGGAGGAAGCATATGGGGTCTACCACTCATCTGGTTGTAAAGGAGGAAGCATATGGGGTCTACCACTCACCTGTGGTTGTAAAGGAGGAAGCATATGGGGTCTACCACTCACCTGTGGTTGTAAAGGAGGAAGCATATGGGGTATACCACTCACCTGTGGTTGTAAAGGAGGAAGCATATGGGGTCTACCACTCACCTGTGGTTGTAAAGGAGGAAGCATATGGGTCTACACTCACCTGCGGTTGTAAAGGAGGAAGCATATGGGGTCTACCACTGACCTGTGGTTGTAAAGGAGGAAGCATATGGGGTCTACCACTCATCTATGGTTGTAAAGGAGGAAGCATATGGGGTCTACCACTGACCTGTGGTTGTAAAGGAGGAAGCATATGGGGTCTAGCAATGTGCAAGCAGCAACCCAGCGCGGAGGCGCCCACTTGACCAACCAAGCAGCCACCGCAGTTCCGTAACTATGGCCCATCACATGCACACCCTCATGCACTCCATGGCAACCCAACATCTTCACAATGCCTTCTGCAACTTCAAACGGGGAGGGCATGGACGCGTCGGGGGCAGTGTAGAGACTGATATTTGGGAGGTCGAGGATGAAGACGCTCCGCCCTGGCTCAGCCGTGAGCAGAGCGTCGAGCTGGCGGATGTATGGCAGTATCCCAACCCCAAGGCCGTGGATGAACAGAATCGGGGGACGCGCGCCAGCGCCTGGCATCCGCAGCCCCGCCACAACTCGGGTCGACACTTTGAGCCGGCACGAGTCTCACAATACACTCAGCCACCAATACAAAAACTGCTGCTTGGTTGCATTTTCCCGGTGAGTGTACCTTCTTCCGAACCTACCTGCTGCCTGACACAAAGTGCGCAAGCAGGCGAGCGGTTTCCACGTGGAGTTCCCTCCTTCATGGATGATACCCTGGAGGGAATTGTGGTGCACGAGGCGCGGGGACAAGCCCTATACTGATACTGGTAGCTCGCGAAGGGAGGCAAGGTGGGGAGGGTTGCCTGTGACATCCGCTGCGCCGTTGCTAGGTGCCGGAGGAGTCAACCACCAGCAGCCCAATTTAGCTTCGCTAGAGTATTGCCTCCGGAAGCCCCGTGCGCGCATCATGCTGTGCGTCACGACGCAGTGACACACAAAGTGTGTCACGATGTAGCTCAAGAGAGGGCGGGGCTCGTACTGGATAGGGTCGAGAGTGAGGCGAAGGGGAGTCACCCTGATACCCTTCGGGCTGCGGCCCTTCAACAGTGGGGGGAAGGGGGCCAAGACTTGGCTCTGGCCACATGGCACATCAGCTGCGTCAAGTCTAACGTATCCTTCTTCTTCCACCCGAAATTCCTTTTCCTCCTTCATCCCATCACTTGGGGCATCTTCCGCGCCGGTATGGTCAGGTCCCACGGTGTTTCGGGCGCTGGTGTCAGCGTGGGACGGTTCGCCTGCAATCGGTTTGTGCAAGGAAGGCTTCGCGGTTATTGGAGGCTTCTGGATCACACCAAAATTGACCCAGTTTTCAAAAAGCTCTGCGATGGCCTGCAGTAGCGACAAGTCGTCCGCTGGGACGTCCTCCTGGCGGAGGTTCCAGAAGGCCCATGCGACCCAGTCCTGCAGATCGTCCTGCCCGATCTCGGCCCAATCAGGGTGTAGCGAGGTGGTGTGCAGCTCTCCAGCCACGAACCATCCGCAGATTTCTGTCGCACGCTCGGCACTCCCAGCGCCCGGCGGCAGCGCTGCTTCCAGCCCGCGCAGAACAGTCTCTACGAGTGCCAGCTTGTCCTCGGAAGTGCGCTCGTCGGGCGCGGCGTGCGGCAGAGATTTCGATCGTTGAACCAAGTACCAGTGCCGAAGCTTCTCCACGACGCGGAAGCACGTTTCGCTCAGGCAGTAGAAGAATAGGCTGGCCGGCGACGCCTGGGCACTCTGGGTTGCCTGCCACTGACCAGTGGCGAAGAACCACACGCAGTATGCAAGGGCAAAATAATGGATGCTTCGCGTGAAGAGTTCAGTGAGCGCGCGTGATAGAATCCCCGGGGCGGTAGACGCCCAGTGACGCCGAGTGAACCAAATAGGAGACGAAGGCGACTGGGTGTCAGGAGCAGAGGCCGCGTTGGCACCTTCATCGAAGTGAGCCGACGACGAGCTGCCACGAAGTGCCGCAAGTCTGAGAACTCGAGCGGTGCCTTTGTAGCCACAAGGCCCTCGCAGTGGTGCTGGAAGCCTGGCGACTGACACGAGATTTCCCGCTTGCGTCCGTTTCGTGCTACACGAAGGTCGCCTTGCACAGCAGCCCCGCCGCAGATCCACCCTGCGTGGGGGGCCAAACGACGTCGAAAATCCACTCGGGACGCTGATCAATACGCATGTTCTCATTTCCGTTCCAAGAGAGTCCCTAAGAATTATATGCGTTTTCTACGGGCTTGCTAATATCGGCTTTCTTTCGGTGCTTCGCACCGCGCGGTTTTCCCGTGCCTTGAACCACACACGAGCCCGTCAAAGGCGCCTATGCTTGAGCATGCCACATAGGAAGACATATTAGGTCTATGCGAGATGTTCTGGTGGAATTTATCATATTAGATAGATAAAAATGCATCAAATTGCTTGCATTATTTGTTACACACGGTTCCAGTCAGACCCTCTCGTCTGGTTCGAGTTGGTATGAGGATGACCATGACGCATGAGGGCTGACGCTTGACGCTGACGATCGGATGAGTGTGACACTCTCAACTCCGAACTGAACTCCGCACTTCTCGTTTAACTTCGTAACTTTCACTTGACTTGAGTCAATCCGACTAATATCTAATAAACTGTGCGCTCGGCTGGGCTCTTTCCCTCTTCCCGTCGCGTGTTGCTGTGCTAGATGCCAACACAGTGCAATTAGGAGAGAGCACTTTCCCTCAAATATTCCTTTAGGAGACAGCGGCCTTCCGCTGCATCCGGGCGACACTGTGCGTGTTCTCCAAGTTTACCTTTCCTTGGGACGCCGGGGCAACTTGCTGTCCCGTCAGGGAATGTCACACGGAAGCCCCCCAATCCTCATTGGAGCCCCATCGAGCGGGAAAAGGGTGAAAGATGATAAGTTCACCAGGCCGAAGAGTTTCGACTCCACCAAAGTGGCAGTGCCGTCGGGCGTTCGACACAGAAAGTCTAAAATGCTTCCGGATGTCATACTTCAGGTGCGAAAGTCCGACACCTCTCGCGGGCGCTGGACGCCTTGACCGCACTAACACCTGATATCCGTTATATGCTTCCACCCTTACTGTGCGGGATGAGTCTTGAACACTCAATAGTGCAAATAATGCCCTCTTGCGTATTTCCACGACTTGTGTACTCTGGCGTCAAAATGCTTTTGAATAACGGTGGTGTTAGATTATCAGTTGTAGCACAACGTGCTCTCTGTGACTTGAAGGGGGACGTACATTAGTTCGGTGTATCTACACGACGTATCTCAGGCGAACGAGGATCGAGATCCGTCAATCTCTCTTATTCCTGCGGCGTGATCCTATACTTCATCCCTTGTCCTTTCACTTCTGCTATGGAACTTCCAAAACTTAATTTAAGTGTAAAGTGCGAGCAACACAGGTAGATACCTGTATACGTATTTGTATGTATTTGTTTCTATGGTTGTATGGTTGTATGAATGTTTGTCTGAGAATGCCAAAGAACATACTGTGGATAAAATGTTTTGGCAAATTCCACACCTGCCTAAAAGGTTGGAAATTGATCCATCCTCTCGTGCATACTGCATGGTATGTATGATTGCACAGCTTTATCTGCAAGCTCTGGTTGTCATTAATTCTTGACTAGGTGGTTGGGCCTTCCAACGCCCCTCACGTCTTGAAGTATGCACACGAATGCATGTGTAGCATATATATGCGCATGGTTATGTGTGACGTACTTGGTAGGGTTTCAAATCTATGGCCCTTATCGTCGGCATCACTCGCGCTGATACCATGTAATTGTGTGTGCGGTACCACGTCACCGCCCTACCCTACTTTTGCATCTCTCATCCACCACTACTAAACTCGTTGGCTCGCCCCGTTTGGCACGCCTAACGCCTTTCGGTGCCAGTGTGCCACTTCCATCCTTGTCACGGCCCCGTCTTGCATTTACAATCGTGTCCCTGATTTTTTTTGGTGTATGCGTAATTTTTCGCAAACTAGCAGCTTTGTGTGGTTACCCTTCCACCGTACTGTAGCCAAAACCCAATCTGCTAGATTGCCACAAAATATTGATTGCGCTATGTACCCACACCGTGAGCGTGTGCGCATGTGTCTGCGTGAACCGTGGGGAGGCGTACCGACAGGGTTCGCTTACTCTATGACACGTTGGATCCAACAATCTCGTTTGTTAGTGCTCGGCACATGCCAACATCCATGCTGCTTTGCAGTTGGTTTGTGGTGTGTCGGTGTTTCTGGCATCTTGTCACTGCCTTGTTCTTGAACGCTTTTCACAACGCTTGCTTTTGTCGGTTGGCCTCATGCCGTTCAATGTGCGTGGCTTATCATTGGACAATTTTTTTTGGCACCATGTAGCCACAGAAGATCGGTTGCACTATGTGCCCTCACCCGGGATCACAGGACTCGCCATATACTTTAGGACACATATCCGGTTTTTCCGGAGCTCACTACTGCCTTTGTGACTGCTTTGCCCGCGCATTTAAGCCATGTGTGCATGTGGTATCTTGGCATGGCTCCACCCTGCATGCTTATCTTGTCCACCGGAATGGAGGGAGGTTGGCTTCAGCTAGGGTGCTTTATGCCTTTTAGTGTGTGATAATGGATTTGGGCTTCTTTTGACCACGAATCTTAGATCATGAAGAGAGGAATACGCAATGATAATTTTGTTGTTGGAGGATCAAACCATTTCACACACATTTAGTGGTCGGGCGAGGTTCACCAATCAACATCGCTAGCGATACTTACCACGGGCACCCTAAGTCCCATGGGGTTCCATCCCGGCTGGACTGAGTAATTATCATACATCCGAAAGTTTGAATGGTCCCCTTAACACGCCTGTAGAAGACACCAGAGGAAAGGGTACCCTCAATCTCCCTCCCGTGATTTGTCGTTGCCACATGTGCCGGGTGGGGCCCATAACCACCTCCCGTCGCCTACGAGTGTGCCCCGGAGCCACGTCAGCCCCTCGGTTTTTCATCCGTCCCGCCATCTACATGGGCCACCACCCCAGCCAAGCCCTGTGCGGCCAATCCCTCCAACATTTCCTGAATCCTGCCCCAACGTCCCCTCTCAACCGTGCAAACCTCCCGCTTCGAGCTCTGCCATGAGACCCTGGCAGATGAGATAGGATCTGCATTTCTTGCATGGTTTCCTTCCATGGTGGACGTGTGCTGCACCGCTGGAGGAGCCCGCCTGAGTCTAACTTGGCTTTGAAGCGTGTCAATGGTACCTTGTCGTTGCCCCACCTTGATCTTACATTCTTCTGTTTTACTTGGGGCATGGTGGGTTGGCCTTGGTTAGCGTACCTTGCACCATTCGCTGGGTGCTACCATGATGAGGATACCATCCTACATGATTTCGTTCAGAAAGTATGAACATCGTAAATATTCTCACGCTACGTGTTGGGGCTTGTATACTTGCAGCGAGCGCTGGCAGAGTTCAAGCGGGTCGCAGCGCGGGAAAGTGAAGGTTGTAATGGCATCTCGGAGAGTGAACTGCCCACCCTTTTCAGCAACTTGGGTTTGATCCAGGTGTGCCTTCTCCTCAGCAGTAATGGCATCGCGATGCAGAACCGTTGTTGAAGGCGCATGTTATACATGCACGTGCATTTTGGCAACGCGCTTTGTATTGCGGTGGCCAATGAGAAGCATAGTTCCCTGGCCGCCCTGCGCGCTAGCTGTCGATGGATGCCAGACACTTGACCTTTTGGTCGCTGGGCGACATCAATGTAGATGCTTGCACTCCGTAGCGTTTGCGGAAAGGAATCTGTAGCTCCCTATTTCCATGAGCACCATGGCGTATACTACGAACCAATAAGAGGAGACAGACTCCATGTCACACAGTAGTCGCAATTACTGTCCCCCAATTTTAGTGTGTATCGCATGTTCTAGGAGCAGCCAATGCGACGCTTCCATTGTGACACAATATAGCAGTTGCCAACTTATGTGCTTAGTACATGCACCAAGTGCGACTCACCTTTGTGCTGCTTATTTGTCGGGAGCACTCTCGATCGCCATGAGCAGACAGAGTCCCCTGTGAACATCTGGTAGCACCCGGTGCGGCGGTGGGGACTGCCCGAGTCCCTGCGAGCGCATGCTTTGCACCGGGGCTCTTTGCGGAATGGAAAGTCCCAACACAAGTTCTAGTCCAATTTTACGCTCTATAAAGAAAAATCGGAAAAAGGGACACTTTTCTCTGGGTGTGAGGTTTATGGTCCCCATGATCTTACGTTTTA
Organism: Cymbomonas tetramitiformis; assembly: GCA_001247695.2. Lineage (NCBI taxonomy): Eukaryota > Viridiplantae > Chlorophyta > Pyramimonadophyceae > Pyramimonadales > Pyramimonadaceae > Cymbomonas > Cymbomonas tetramitiformis. Next base: position 47,417 of record LGRX02033745.1, on the reverse strand, counting down.
TATTTGTTTGTGGGTGATTGCGTATCGCTTGATCTCCCCCTTCTGGCTGAAAGTTGCGAGGTCTTCTTTCTGGCTGAAAGTTGCGAGGTCTTCTTTCTGGCTGAAAGTTGCGAGGTCTTCTTTCTGGCTGAAAGTTGCGAGGTCTTCTTTCTGGCTGAAAGTTGCGAGGTCTTCTTTCTGGCCGAAAGTTGCGAGCCTGGGGCTCTGAGCTGCACCGCTCTCGATCATGGCACCTCCTATCTGGTCCTATGGAATCCTGTCTTGCTCCGCTCACGTCCACACTCTCCTCGGTGCTGATGCGATCTTAGCCATCTCCACCCTTTCTTGTGTAGAGCTTCGGTGAGTGCGTCAGTGGGATGTGGCCGCTCAAATCCGCGCCTACTTCCACAGGAGAGCGAGGACAGGGAGCTAATGTCGCGCTTCTGGTGTGAGATGTCCGACAAGGCGGAGGGCACCGTGAATTTTCGCGGGCTTCTCAGCTTTTTGGCCAGCGACTCCGCCCTTGCTGAGGTAAAGTGCTGAGGTCATCCTCCCCTCCCCTCCTCCGATTCTCCTTTCTTTTCAGCTCATTTCACTCCGCCGCAACTGGCAAGCGGAATGGCAGGATGCTTCTGCTCGCATCTTCCACCCAATATCTGCATCTGCATGTGGGTCGGGGATGACTGTCGGCTAAGATCGAGCGAGATGTCCGGATGCAACCAGGCTTCGATGCACTTACCAACTGTGCTCTGGCGGTGTATGGCCGTAAGGGGCGGTAGACGTGCTTGAGGGCCTCACCACCCACGTCTGCCAGAGCACAGACTGAGATAGGGGTGCATCTCGGGGTGTCGTGAGCAGACCTTGAATGCACGGCTGCAGGAACCAACGTCGTCTGGCCAAGGTCACCTCCCACTGCCCGGCCCTCTTTTCACGCCCTTGCAGCTCGAGGCCACTTTCCCCGTTGCCTTTTCAGGGTTCAAGCGCCGCGCTGCAATAGTATCAAGCCATATCCTCCTATATTTTAAACATAGGAGGATATGCTATTATCTTATCATATAGATGCATTCGCTGTGTCAGCCTGGGCACCGGCAGCTACGTGGAAGCTGTCCTTTGGCAAGTCAGTGCCGAGAGCTCCCAGCCACTAGGGTCGAAGCCTTGAGACCCCTTGTCATCAGGTGAGGGGGAGGGAAAGCCTCCGGTTTCTATATCATCCCTGAACGTGGGTGGAGGGAGAAACGAGCCTTGCTTTTCATCTCGCAAAGAGCTCCTGACGATGGGTGGAGGGAGAAGCGGGCCTTGCTTTCATCTGCCAAAGAGCTCCTGACGATGGGTGGAGGAGAAAGCAGGCCTTACTTTTCATCTCGCAAAGAGCTCCTGAAGGTGGGTGGAGGGAGAACCGAGGCCTTGCTTTTCATCTCGCAAGAGCTCCTGAAGGTGGGTGGAGGGAGAACCGAGCCTTGCTTTTCATCTCGCAAAGAGCTCCTGAAGGTGGGTGGAGGGAGAACCGAGCCTTGCTTTTCATCTCGCAAAGAGCTCCTGAAGGTGGGTGGAGGGAGAACCGAGCCTTGCTTTTCATCTTGCAAAGAGCTCCTGAAGAAAGGGACGGTCCTCGCTTGTTGACGGGTCACTGTTGGCGCCCGCAGACCTGGGGGCAGAGCGTGCGGCTGCTCTCTACACTCCCTGTCACCGCAAAGCCCCTTAATGTGGGGCAAATGGGCTCCTTGCATTTCCATTGACCGTGGTGTCCCTACTACACGTGCGGGGGGGGAAGAGTTTTTCCTTGCAACCTGCCTGAAGCGGGAGGGGCAGGGGTGTGTGTGGCCGTCACATGTCCCAGCTCCGGTCTGCTCTGGTAGAGTGAGCTTTGAGTGCTGGTCGCTGCGGGCTTGCAGCTGGTGCTGAGGCTCCGCAGATGGAGTACAGTAGGGGACGGCGCTATTGGTTGGTTCTCAGGCTGCAGGGCGCAGGCTAAGCCCTGGCCGGAGAATGGCACCATCGAGTGGCTCTCAGGATCCGGGGCACTAGCTAAGCCATGGGGGTGGCGGCCGGTGGGGATTTGTATGGCTCTCAGGCGACGAGGACCGCTCGCATCGCCTGCTGCGTGGTAGCACGGATGAGGGTCGGTGCGGGGTCCCTGCCGCACGCCCACAAGTGGTCTTCCTCTTCTACTGCTTTCATTGGCTGCACCTCCATGTCAGGGGGATTCATATGGAAACGTAAGGGGGGTGCACTAGGTGGCCTTTATAGGTGGCAAAGGCTGTCGAGGGCATCAGGGGATGATCGTAACTGCCTATTTCTCAGGTCACTGTGAAAATTGTAAAGGAAATCAAAAAAGAAATCAGCTGCTATTTCCTGAAGTGGCATGGCTCATGTTGGCCCATTCTTTGATTTCAGCTGACAGCAGATGACACTATGCAGTGTTATTTTGTCAAGTTTTAGGGTTTGAGGTCGGCCTCAACAATTCGTATATGCACCTCCAAGCTAAATGTGCAGACCCTTGTAAATATGCACCTCCAAGCTAAATGTGCAGACCCTTGTAAATATGCACCTCCCAAGCTAAATGTGCAGACCCTTGTAAATATGCACCTCCAAGCTACATGTGCAGACCCTTGTAAATATGCGGCTTCGGAGGTTATTCCTCAAAGGAGGCTGAATCTGCCCATTCGTGTTGACATTTATACATATACTTATACATATCGGAGTGCTGCAATGCTCGCACACTCGGGGCGGCCCGAGGGGACTCACCACCGAGGTAATCAATCTCCTTTGTGAAAGCTAGCTTCATCGTTCAACACAAAAATAGTATCTGGGTTCTGTGTTCAGCGCAAAGAACAGTAATTGGGTTCTGTGCTCAACGCAAAAATAGTAATTGGGTTCCGCGTTCAGCGCAAAAACAGTAGCTAAGAGCTGCTTCCGGCGCATCAGAGTGCAAGGAAGCAGAGCTGCAGATTCCTCCAACGGAACACTTCTACGCAAACTGCCATCTTCTACATCGCCTCTTCTGCGAGAGAGGCGCGTAACACGCACTCCGGTGCAGCAGTACAGGAACCGTCGAAGGGATGAAGGCTGCCAGTCACCTCGCTGGGACCTGGCGTCTCTAATGCGAGGTGGCGCTGAAGAGCCCTCGAGGGCTCTGCTGGGTCTGCCGCAGTCCGCCTTGGGTCTGCCTGCAGACCTTCCTGGCGCACCACCTGTGCGGACTAGCCCTGCTGCTTTGCCGCGTTACAGCTCAGGCGTAGTCAGTTCAGAACCACCTTGTCTCCGTCCCTCAGCGGAGGGCTGCCTCATGAGCACAAGCTAGCAGCAGAAAGTCGTCCATGCAGGGGAGGAAGTAGGCTCCCAGCTCGTGCCGCCCACGACCACCAGCCCTCTCCACCATCCGCTGTTCTCACACTACCCCTCCCCTCTCCCCCCTTGGCAGCTCCTACACCGCTTGCCAGTCGCCGCCAGCCTTGCTCTACCCCGCAGACGCCGCTTCATACCTTGCACGCGGGGAGGCGCTCCACCCAAATGCAGGCGCGGCGTGAGCTGCCTCCGGGATGGATACGTATACGCGCCGTGCACATATGGAAGCGTCGGTGCCAGCGCCACCTTCTGGCGCTGAATCTAAGACGCTGTCTTGTTGTCCACAACGTTGCAAATCTCGTCCGTGTACAGCTAAAAGGACTGGGAAACCTGTTACGTCAGTCGTCTCCAGATGAGTAGGACGGGGCTTCTTGGCATCAAAATGAGCGCAGGGAAGGTCCTGCGATGCTCCAGCTCCTTGCCACCCTGCATGGTGGCTGCTGACGTGGTGGCTGCTGACGCGGACTCCTCCTTCACCACGCCCAGGCTGCTGCTTGCGATGCTGCGCTCTGCCGTTTGATCAATCATGCTGGCGAGTAGTACCTGCTTGTTGGGCATTGTCTTCAGCTCATCCTTAGTCGGGGGGGGCGCTTGTGGGGAGTGGAGCCTTCACTTGCAAGAAGCGTTGCGATGCGTGGCCTCGGCTACCTCTCCAGTTCTTGTGTCCACCCCCCTTTTAGGTTCTGGGTGCAACATCAGCCTCAGGTGCTTCTCTTGGCGCGCGATCCGAACGCCAGAAGATGCATCATTCAAACTGAAAGAACAGTTTTCCTCTGGCATGCAGTGTGAGTGAAAGCGTATTTGTGAATGCTTTTCGGTTTGCCGACGGTCCATTGCAACAGCACAGAGATTCTTGGTCGGGTGAGGTGGGAAGTGCATTAGAATAGAGCTGGTTCGGTGATTCTTCAGACTCCTGCTCGACTACTCAGCTCCTTCGGGACGTATCAAACCGTAGTTTGCCCGTTCACCTGCCAGTCAGGACTCGGGGCGACGGTGCACTTTTCGAAACAAATCAGATTCCGCGGGCTCCGCTTCAAGCTCGCTTTGGTTGGATCATTTGATTCTGCACTGCCATGCCACGGAGGTTTCCCAGGGTCTCGGGGATGTGAAACACAGCCTCCTCCCAGATCGAGGTTTCGAGCCGCTCGGACCCTTCCATCTGGCCGGGTGCAAAGAGGGGGCAAGGTGGCCACTTCGCCGGCGATCTCCTCCCATCCCCGGAACCAGGGCAAGCCCAACCAATAGGGCGCCGTCATTTCGCTCCTTGCGCCCACCTCGCGCAGATGTGAAGCCATTCTTCGCCGTTTGCAGCCGCGTCCGGAGAGTCACTCCATGTGTTGAGCTTGCTCATCGGCTCAATTATCGACGGCTCTCGTTGAGCTTGCTCATCGGCTCAATCATCGACGGCTGGTGCTCTCGGGTCACAGTCGTCAACATGTGCCTCTCTTCTGGGATTGACGACTGGGTGGCTGTATTGTCGCCGCTGATCGGGCCTTCCATTGGTTCCGTTGGTGTCACCGTCAAGTCTTCACTGCTCTGCAGTATATGCCGCACCAGAACTTGCCAGGATGTCGTCGACTCTAAGGACACATCGAGTCCTCACACTGTGGGCCTTTCATCTGGCATCAACGGCTCAGCTCCACCGTGAACCTTTCATCTGGCATCAACGGCTCAGCTCCACCTTGGGCCTTTCATCTGGCATCAACGGCTCAGCTCCACCGTGGACCTTTCATCTGGCATCAACGGCTCAGCTCCAGCGGTGAATTTGGAAACCACGCAATTGAAACAAGAGTAGAACTGCAGCACGCTACACCAGAATTCGGCTTTACAAAATTCTGTGAACTGTTTTGGCAAAGGTGAAACAAAACTGTCCGATCGTGGTTCGACTCTTTCCGAGGTACTCCTGCTGATGCCCTTTGGGGATATTCGCTCAGCGATTGCGCACATCTTTCATTCGAGGCGAGGCTGAATGTTTCCATTTTGGAGCTCGCGAGCACTCTCCGAGGGCTCCCCCTTCCCTGGCGGCGCCTCTGCAGATCTCCGCGGGCATCCCTCGAGACCTCTGGCACAGAAGAGCCGTTGATTCTTGCACTCGTGAGACGATTTCTGTTGCTACTCGCATGGTTGCAGGGTCGCATGGTCGCAGGGTTGCATGATCCAGGTGTTTCCCTTTTTTAGCGAAGCCGGTTTCTGCATCGCCTCGGGTGGTTATAGGAGGGCGCCCGCTCACATTTGCACATGGCGTGCTCGCCAGGAGTCTGCGGCCGGCGCTGCGGGCAGAGAGGTGCGAAGCATCAGGCGGTGTACCGAGGTGGGGGAGGCCAGCGGCACTAAGCCGAAGAGTGCGATAGGTCGGATCATGCGTTGGGATGCGCTTTCCTTGGCGGGCGTGCAGGCACATTGGACAAGACAGTACCGCAAAAGCAGTGAAAAGCCGCAGCCGCACGATGTCGCATGACTTTACATCTGGAGCAATGGGCGCGCTACCGTACCTGACTAAGTCCTGCGAGATGTGCAAGCAGCAAGGCGAGGTGTGGCACGGGCATCCCCGGCGCGCCCTGGCAGAGTGAGGCCTCGGGATGACAGCCCGCTCGCGGCCGATCGCAGCTCACCTCACACTTTCAGCGCAGAGCCGCTGGCGTGAATGGGCCCCTTGCCTTTCGCTACCTCTCCTTCCGCCTTCCCCTTGAGCCCCGCTAGGTTCCTATCCCGCTGCACTTCCCCGCGCCTCCCCGCGCTTTTGGTGCACCATCTTCCAGCACTTTTGGTGCACCATCTTCCAGGTGGCGGAGCGGGCTCACAAGCAAGCGCTGAAACCCTAAAAAGGAAGCCCCAGCTGAAAGGCAGGCGGCACAGCACCGAGGATGACTCGGATGATGAATCGGGTGTCTTGCAACGGCGATGCCGGCTGCGTACCGCAAACTCCAAAGATGCTCTGCGTGGAGAAAGATGCTCTGCTTGGAGAAAGATGCTCTGCGTGGAGCTGCGCGCGTCTCCTCGAGTGACGGGGACACCCAAACCCTGTCAGCGTGTGACTTTGCTCCCGGGACTTGCGGGCTGTCGGTGCAGGACGCGGCCGCGATGGTGCGGCTGCGCGCTCTGTTGGAAGCCAAGATTCAGAGTCTGGTGAGACCCCACGCCGTGGCCATACTGTCACCCACCGCCGCCTCGCCTGAGGCCTCCACTTGTCCGCGTGCGCGAGGCGCAGCTCCTCCGGCGGCTGAGCCATTCGCGTCCGTTGGACCTGCTAAGGATTGAAGCTGTATCCTTGTGACAGGATGCTTCTCCCTGGGTTTCAGCCCCACTCCGGCTGGTACCCGGCTAATCCCCTATTCCTACCTGGACCAGTCAGCTCCGCGCGGCGTCCGCCATGATGGACCTCAATCCAGGCTGCGCACGATCTGCCGCCGCGGTGACGGTGGCGGTCGGTGCTGTGAGCAGACGCGTGACCTCGAGGCGGAGCGCAGCAAGTCGTGTTTGCTGGAGACGCAGCTGAGCACCACCGCGCACGACCTTGAGCGAGACCTCGAGGCGGAGCGCAGCAAGTCGTGTTTGCTGGAGACGCAGCTGAGCACCACCGCGCACGACCTTAAAGTGGCCAATGACGTGCGCTGCCCATGGCCAAGCCAGTCGCCTGCTCGCCGTCTGCGCAGCGAGAAGGCCTACGCATGTTCGTTGCAACTGACACACAGCTGATGCTGACACGACGGAGGCGAGCTTGAGCTGGTCGCTGCGATGTCCCTGCAGTGCTCCGCTTCGTGATTGGTTATTAAGCAGAGACGCGGCAGCGATTATTGAAGCGCCGGGAAGCGGCTTCCCTACGAGCCCCACAAGGAAGACAAAGCGTGTGGGAAGAAAGCTGTCGTAATGAAATGTCTGCACTGTGTCATTTTGGCCGTTGGATAACAGAATCAAAAGAAATGTCGTGATTGGAATGTTGCGAATGTTGCGCAATCTTCTCAACTTTTTTGTTTTATGCGACGGTATCCGGTTCGCAAATCAAACCGGGAGTGAAATGTTTTAGGGAGAGGGGAACCGCAGAGCCAGGCAGCGGAGGAATGGACGAAGATGGCCGCATTGCTTCAAGAAAACGCTTCCCTGCAAGATCATCTGCACAAGGAACAGGTAGTGTGCCTGTTCTTCTCCCCTGCCCCCGAGGTACCGGTAGATGTCTCAGTTCCTGCTACCCCCCTCCCCCCTGTCTGGTGGCACTTCGGTTGGAGGTTCGATGTCTGCGCCCCGCTCTTCCCGGCGCAGGTCTCGATCAATGTCTCCTTGTTCGCTGATCTACCTGTCAAGTGCGTTGCCTAATGCCGATTGGTCGATATTGCAGTAAATGTGTCAACACCAACATCATTCAGGAAAGTGTTATACCCGAGCCATACACTGGAACACGGAAATGTTGCATCGCGGTTGATAGGCTGTTGTTGGCGAAGGAGTACACAGTGAGGGTATCTACGTCCTCCAATGTCTTCTTCTCCTCATCAGTCAAGTCCTTTCGGTTTGACCGGTGGGGCAGCCCTGGCCGCTGATCTATTGTCCATCTCCGGCAAGATCAATCGGCAATTGCTGAAGCCGATGGGTCGTTGGATCGCGACAACGATCCTCGCAGAATCGGATCTGCTGCTGCCGGTGTCGGGAGAGTCGGGAATCGGACATGGAGGTTGCGATCGTCTTGCCCCTTCACGGGTCTCCTTTGTAGTCATCTCGGGCTACTCTACTGAATATCTGGTGTTCCTGGGATCGTTAGACTTTTCAGACATTCGGCAGAGTGCCTCACAAAGTACGTAGGTTCTCGTGAAGTTCCTGATGCTGAAAGCCAGATGGTTGCGACTGCTCAAGGCCATCGCGGGTCAGCATGTGACATTCTGTCTCGACTAAAGCAGAATGCACAGATTCTGCGTCTGAAACCACTCAAATCACCTTGCACAAGAATTTGAAAGCAGATCAAGGGGGAATTTTAAAGCAGATCGCAGGATCAGCAGCGGTCGCTAAAACTCAAACCACAAACCTTTCCGGGAATCTGTTTAGCCCGGCCGGGCGCAGGATATATGCATACAACGTTGTATATGCCCATAACATCAGCTAGGATTCAAATGGTTTGCGTAAAGGTGTTGTACAAGCGGGTGTGACTTGATGATAGTCACATCGTTTTCCATTTTGTCGAAAAATATGCGGTCCTCACTTGCTGCGGCGCGCTGTTAATGTAGAGAGATCCAAGAGAATATAGCAAGGAGCTCAGAGGCTATAGAAAGGATCTCAGAGAATATAGCAAGGAGCTCAGAGGCTATAGCAGGGATCTCAGAGGCTATAGCAAGGATCTCAAAGGCTATAGCAAGGAGCTCGGAGGCTATAGCAAGGATCTCAGAGAATATAGCAAGGATCTCAGAGGCTATAGCAAGGATCTAAGAGAATATAGCAAGGAGTTGGGTGAATGTAACGAGGAGTAGGGTCAATTGTCTATTACACCTTTATGCCAACCCACGATATGCCAAGTGTGCACGTGCTTTGCAATCGAAGTAGCTTTTTTGTCAATGCTCGATGCTCCAAACTTACTTTTGAGGAATGAGGTGGCGGTGTGGCGGCGTATGCTGGCGATGGGTTGTTGGATCAGGAGACTCGGTTGGTGCTGGAGGAGCATATTTCCATTCTCGAAGAGGAGGTGCTAAGGTGTGTCTCATGTTGCCAAAGCGGCGTTTGCCACCAGGGATATTGTCCGCAGTATGTGAGTCGGAAGTGGGAGCCATGGTGCGTGCAAGCCTTCCTTGACCAAGCCGGGAGACCTGCTCTAATCTGTGTGACAGAGGTTTGCGCCGCCGGAGCCTGAGCCATGCGGTCATGCGGGAAGTCATGCGTCATGCATAGCGATGAGCAATGCCCGTTGCTGCTAGTTCCCACATGTATCTGACTTGTTTTGGATAATGGTAATTAGATTGCTCTTGTGGGACTTCGTTTATCCAAGATGCGTCGGGAGATACTACGTCTCCTTGGTCACGCCGGCGCTCCCAAAACTTGCGACACGGGCTGACCGACGTGACTGCCACAGCTGACATACTTGGAATGCCTGCAGGGTGGTGCAGGACGCAAGTGATGACAAGAGTGTAAGTGGACGTTGCCAAAGCAATACGCAACTATGCGAATTGTTTTCCTCATGAGCAGAGCTTTCTCCGAATGCCTCGACGGCACCCTTCCTTTTCCTTTGAATAGTTTTCTATGTCGTCTGTTTTCCAATGGAGGGTGCTCCATCCATTAACGCAGATTGCATGTGGCCACATCCGAGTACATTATTGTTGTGTCAAAGAGGGCAGCAGGTTCCAAATGTTCGTGTCAAGTCGATTTTGTGCACAATGATTTGCCACCATCAATGGATGATCGAATGCAGGGACTTCTATTCATCTCAATATCAGATATTCCGGGGAAATGCAGATATGCATCCTTGGCATGCCATGCCATCAAGTGTGAATGTTGAATCGGTACCATAAACGGCTGTTTGGTATGCAGGAAGACACCCAAAGTTTGCCCTCTGCACTCCTCGAACATGATGAACACGCAACACTGGCATTGGAGCTGCAGAAGTGCCATATGGAAATCGAGAAGCTGAAGGCTGAGAGATCACAAAGAAAATATGATCAACGGTGGATGGCCATGTTGCATTCTTCCTCGAGATGGCGGCGTAAAAAGATCAAGGCCGAGATTCTCGCAGAATTGCGATGAGCCGGCGTATTGTATGTATGCACTTTGGATCACTAGTTGTCCTTCACTAGTTGACACCATCACAGTTTGCAGATATTTATGAGTTGTGGCCAAGAACTGTTAATGAACTGGAGGACATTCTGCAAGCATATTTTATATGTGTTCCCTGCTTACAAATGTGCGTGACATCGATGTGAGTGGCTTTGCTGTTTTATTTGCTTCTTAAGGAAATGTGGTAAAGGCACGAGTCAGGCGGATACACCCAAAGCTCATCATAGCGATGCACATCATTGTGTGGACCAACATGTGGCCGATTCGACGTCGGGCCACCCATGGCCGGTGTTATGCCAATATATCATCGGCGATGATCATAGACGGACCGTCGTTAAAAATTGATCTTGAGTTCGAACCTTAGTTTGGGATATCTAACTAATTAGTTGTCAGCTCATTTATGGTAACACTACAGGCATTCATGTGGTAACTCTGGGGTTTAACGTATTGAAATTGTCGTAAACACGTATTGAAAAAATGATGAATCTTTCGACACAACATATATTCGATGCATGATATATTGTATCATTAATTCATACCACACTGTGAGCCGTCGAGCGACAGCGACAGCACTGCATCAACGAGTGTGAGCGCGCAACAGCGACATAGTCGTCCGTCGCTTCGATCGGAGCACGCTTGTTCAATAGGCATTGGCTGCGACGCAAAGTGTGTGCGGGTTGTCTGTCGTGTGGCCATCTGGCCAATGCGACGATGGCGTTTGAATCATTCGAAGACGGCGACTGACGGGTCGTCAACAAATTCATGTGGTTCCTTGGGAACCACCCACTCCCATTTTCTCGGACTATGGGGGGTGGCGTCGTCATCACTCTCCAGCAATACAGGCGACACAGTAGTGTTACGGGACTTGCCAGGCGGTTCGCTCGGTCTTCAACTTCCAAAAGCAAGCCCAAATTCGCTGATAATACACGACTTGACATCGTCGACTGCTGGTCGTAGTTCGCCAAGCCTCCCCCCCCCCGCAATCGGTCGCTGCGCGGGGCATGTTTTACCCGGGAAGTGGTTCCTTCGGAACCACAGTATTTTGCACTTTCTCGGACTAGGGTCATCCCCTTGGCCAAGAATAAGACGTTTGAACAGCGAGGTAATGTTGTCAGTGTTGCGATGTTGTCGCGCGGCAGTATCACCTCAACTTATAATATGTATTTATAATAAATGTGACATATTCTCCGGATGTGCAATGCATTCACGTGATCAAATCATCATTTCGATGCTCTGATATGTTTGCGCTGAGATCTGCTCAGGCCACTCTGACCAGGTTCTATGACAGGTTATGATCCCTGACAGACTTGGAGTCAGTGACTGTGACTTGTGACATGTGATCAATCGGGTTAGTAGTCAGTAGGAGTAGTACAGTTCGGCTCTGCGGGGTCTTACGTTTTCGTCTCGGTATTATTTTCACAGTTTGATACATCTCTCGTACCGACTTCACTGCATTCTGCGTGTTTTCGACATCCCGCTGAGGGTATATGCCAGTAGGTCGTGGAAACAGTCCACGCTTCATTTCCACTGACTATAGCCATGCTTGACTAAGGAACGTCGCTTGAGGCGTTGGGGGCAATGGTTAGCCCGTGCGCAATTCTAGAGTGAGCTAAGGTTATCGTTTGGCCGCACGTGAGAATGGCTTTCGGGTAGCTACGTTCGCCGACTGGGTTGGGTTATTCTTGGGAATTTTACATCTTGCGAGCTACATTATGTACCCGACCATTGCCCGTTTGGACGATCGGTACATTGCCCTCTCCGCCTTCGTCCCAAATGCGTATTTACAGTGCACGCATGGCCTCACCGGTGACATTCGACTCATGCCGCGCTCGCTCAGGGTGGCGCTTTAGCGAGGGTCGGCGGTCAATCATTTCATGGATGGACTTCGACGAAGACGAGATCATTCGTATTTGGGATGCGGAGAATGCTGATGAAGAAAACAACATTCCTAAATAATTGTTTTCTATTGTTGTAGCCCGCATGTGTGTAAGCATGGCAGCAAACAGTAGTGATGGTGCAGACACTCCGTGCAGATGCGGGATCGTCAACTACTGATGCATCAGACTCCACAGATTGACGATGTGGAAGCAGGCTAATAAGACGTGACATCCTGTAGCGTGTGCACTGCGTTGTGTGTGGATACTTGTATGTGCACGCATAACAACATAATAGCAAGCCAACAGGTCGCAATGGTGTGTTGCGATACGGTAAACGAACCGTCTTAAAACATGAAATTCGATCGATTTGCTCACCAATAAACATCCATGAATTTAAATGCAAAAATAACTAATTTCTGCTGAAACCTCTTCCTATAAACAATATGCAATAAGCAAAAAAATTTGTCTGGCTCCTCAACAATAAGAAGTTTCTAATGTGTTTGTTCTTTTCTTATTTTGGGAAATAAAAACAATAATCAAGACAAGGTAATCGTATGGGAGATGTCAGATGATGAACATGCGACCTCAACATGAACGATGAAGTCCACCCAACACCGGAACACGTGACACACAACGGAAAGGTTAGACAAAAAACTACACATGAACCATAAACAAACTAACTTTACATATAATCCGCAAAGCGTTAAACGCCGACAAGAAAAAATAGAGTAAATTAAAGAAATAATTATTTTCCCGACTCGGCCACCAAGAAACAACATCAACACGATAAGTAAAGTATTCAAACTGACCGAGAAAAAAACTCCGTAAATGCCTTGTTTCGGAATTTAAAACATTGATGTACACACAGTACATATGTTATCAAATCCAATTTGTCAACACCACAGCAAAACAAATGAGCAAAACACGCCTATTGAGTGTTTTTGTACGATGGATGTGTTCATGAAGATGAATTTTCACTAATAAAAGCTCTGGTCATTAACCAATCGAGTGCTCGAACAACACCAGTATCGCTTTCTGATGTCCAGGTGGTACACGCCCTGTGCAGTATCATGATTTGTTTAGCTTTTCGTGGATATCGCCTCAAAATTTGAGAGTACAAAGAAACATCAGTTTGTAGTCATAACGTGATTTGCTCCCTTTCAATAACAGAGCTTTCTATCTCAGGAGATTTAATAAGAGGAATGGGCACGGGGCTCTATGCAAAGGACCAATAAAAAGCTTATCATACTTGCTGGTGCAGAGTAAGAGTCAGAGACTCAGTGATCCAGTTTATGCTGTACTGTTATGGGGACTCCCAGTTGGCCTGATTGAACACTGACCTTGGGAGCATGCTTCTACAACTCCACTTTCTTGCCCACTTTGGCTGCCTCTGCTTTCATTTTTTTAACATAGGTTTCTGGGGGCTTTGTGTAAGCCCATCCTTCGTCAGCATCGTCCTTGCAGTCACCAAGACCACGAGGGCCGCACAACATACCTGGCAGATCCAATGCCGCTCCTCCAATTACCTCAGCAGGCCTCACGTGCAACGTGCCCAGTACAACAATGAAAAATAAATAAATTCTGAAACACTCATCTGCAGCATGAAACAAAGATGAAACTGTTGGATCGATCTCCTTATCATTTCCTTGATAATCAAAGACAACAGCATCATTATTTACTACTATTTTCGAATGAAAATGTGAAAAAAAGAAAGGCAAAACGAGCATTCTCAAACTTGTCGCCCGGACAAAATAGGTAGATGTAAAGGTTGATATGTCCGGTCTTTGATTCGCCGTTACCATGCCGTTCATCACTAGTCGCAACGCCACTCAACTTGCCAGTGCCATGAATGTATCGTGCTCATCATGTAATTCGTCAGTGTCAGTGTCAGCGACAGCGTTGGACTCATCTAAGCATCAGTGTCGGTGAAATGATATCCTCATGGTTGTCGCGAATATCAACGTCAACGTCAAACCCTTCGTCATCGTCAACGTCAAATACTTCGTTGTGGTCAATAACAGCAGATACAAGACACATCACATACATCCTCCTCCTCCTCACTATGCATCGTCATCTAGTTTCATCACTTACAAGAGGTAGTTCTGAGGGTTCCTCAGGGAATTTCATGACTTCTCCTGAGATCTCCTTGGCACGACAGATCTGGCGACTTGCTTAAAACCTCAACCCTTAGCAGCTGAGACTGGCACCACCTCTCACGGGCATTCCATATCAAAGGCCAATGACACTCTGCGCCATCCGTGAATCCATTTCACGCTGAGTTACAATCTCGGGATTTATGCATTTCGGAAGATCGGCGAGCATCTCAGCTCATGGTCAAATGACAGCCTGACCAGTACATTATTAAAAGTAATCGAAGGTCAGCCAGGGAGGCAGCGTATCAACTGAGGGAAGCTGAACAACAACAAGCTTACAGCGTACGACTCAAGGGCAGCGGGAAGGCGGCGAGCACCTCTGTGCACGTTCTCGCACAGCAGCGAAATCGAAGGACGAACCTTGAAGTTCTAGGAGCGTGTATGGCTTCTGCATGCGAATCAGGAAGTCGCCAGAATACTCCACCGCTAGTTCATCTGCCAACCCCATTCACTTGACCTCTAAGCTCGAAGTGTAGCTTCCAGGAAGTATATGATGAAAACATATGTGGCATATGACCATAAAGCTGACTAAAATAACGCGAGTTTGAGGAACGGACACTTTCTTCCAAAGCGGCGTTTTTGCTATTCCCATGATTTGATACCAAGCAAGGAAGCAAAGCAGAGTCCCCGCTCCCTGTCGCTGCGGATGCATAATGACGAGACAGCTAGTAAGCACGTGACTATTGGATTCAGGTCCTGTGAGAGCTGGAGTCGCAGAGACCGAGGTTCACTCGGCCAAATGTGAAGCAAAGGAGGTGCACACTACAAACGGCACCGCTGAGAAAGCCAACACACGGTTTCACGGTCCCGACTTCGCTTGAATAGTGATACACAGCTCAGGTGACGTCGACGGGTGCCGCCAGGGCAGCGAGATGAATGGAGAATCCGGTTCGTGTGCTCGGCTCTGCTCGGCGGAAGACCCAGCTAGCGACCCAGGTGGCGCATACATGAAGAAATTTGCTGTTGTAAGACGAGTCAGGTATGGCTGGGCAGTGCTGATGCGAAGAGAGGCCGGAACAGCAAACCGCCAGAAAGAGTGAAAGCAACAAGAGAGGCGGCCTGATATTTCTGTGAGCGTAGCCTTGTATTGAGTGCGGTCACCGAGTCCAGTTTCCGAGGACGAAATATAGGGTCGTAAATTGGGAGGATTGGAAACGTGACTTTTATGAATGCGTTGCACGTAGCTAGGCTTCAGAAATATAAATATAGCAAAGTGAAAGTGCAGCCGATGGCGAAAAGACTTCTCGGAAGCGTTCTCGTGCAACGCCGCGAAACGACAGGGCGGCACCTACCACATCGCTTACGCAGGATACGCTGAACTTGATCATCTTGATATTTCTTGATAGCTTTGTCCTTCGTGAAGAATGATACAGCCAGTCCTCCATGCTGTTGAAGCCCATAATTCGGGATGCTTGATTCACACGCCGCCTTGAGAGACTTTGTTGCGGCAATCTGCGTCATCTTTTCTTTCCCAGCTTTCGTGGTCGCCTTCATTTCGGCTTGCAGCTCTCTCTGCATGATCTCAGGCAAATCAGTCCTAGTGATCGCACAAAAAATACTGCTGCCGCAACACCGTGACATAATAATGAGCGCGCTGTAACGACGATAGCTTCAGAGCTTTAAACAATTATTGCACAACTTCAGTTGCGATAGCCACCTCCTGCCAGAGAATTCATAACTGATGGCCGGCTCTCAACAAGTACGAATCAGCAGAAGCCCTACGACTCAGATTAGAAATATACAGCACTACACCTGAGCATTGTAAACTCAGCGGCAACTGAAAGAGGGACGCAGCTCGTGTTTACGCACCTCGATTTCGTGCACCGATACTCTGCACGCATTACATTTGGTCCTGGTGGATCACCAAATTTATTGTGAGTCAAGGCACAGGTCGACATAAAAGAAGTTCCGGGTCAAGGCATCAAATGTGTGTATAAGAATGACACTTCGGCTACTCACTCTTTTTCCAAATTTTCAAATGATAGGTTGGGATTTCCATCTTCATCAAGGCCTGAAAGATAGCCTCCAGCCTGTGCACAGAAATGAAAACTTTAATATCGACATACTCTCTGCAAGGTAGCATGGTCCTTCCCATACGTATCCGGGAACCAGCACACCCGATCCAGATTAAATGTTTGACGGGGACACAATGCAAGCTATTAACGCCGGTTATGCAGCAAATATTTTGACATCCACAACCATATAATATGCCTAGCTTAAGAAGATAACACAGCGCATAGCATCTATCGCACTGATGGGAGCTCAGGTAGTATTGGCAACGAAGAACCTGATACGCTTTTGCAGAAAGACGATTGTTTTCAGCCTCTCGAACGATATCTTCGTCCGTTTGAGCTTTTTTCTGGGATGGATAATACGCGCTTACATCGTGAACCAACAGGAATGCAAACACGAATATTTTCAGGGGAATCATTATTTACTATGCTCCCCTTTATACTTGGAAGATCTAACACCAATTTACCTGAAAGCTCAAACTTGCAAGCTAGAACAAGAAGAATGAAGCTAACGTGAGGTGAGTAAAAGTATGATCACCCGCGCCGGACCCGGGACCGTGCTCTTTCATCCTCGATCCTGTTCCCCCTCCGCTCGCCTGCCCAGCCGCAGCCCCTCGCCTGCGCCTAAGAGCTAAGTGACCGACAGACCCCAGGGACAGACCCGCGACCCCCTGGAGATTTTTGTCGCGCCTGTGCGTAGCGTTTTACAGTTTTCCAACCAATCAAATCGCTGCGATCAAAAGTTACGCGACGCGACGAAATGTCATTTTCCCCAAACCTGAAACCAGATTTAATTAAGGACGGGACTGACGATGACGTGAGACTTTCCACTTTTGGCTAGATCTATGATCTTGCTCTTTCGTTTGTCTATGTCTTTCGACTTCGAGTGGTGATGGTGATGGTGCTGGTGCTGGTGTCACAAGTATTCGAATGTTATCGAGGGGAAAGATGGAAACTTATCGGCGTGTCACACGTCGACGTGAATAAACATCGAAGCAGCTTTAAAATGTTCGTTTCATCTCTGCACTCGTCGATATCTTTTTGTCGACTAATCGAGGCGATCACTTGTAAATACATCGTCACCGTTCATTTTCCGTTCTCGAGACGGTCTCAAGCTCTCAACTCTCAAGCCCTGCTCCTTTCTCGAGTCAAAATCCAACCAGGGCTTTTATTCTTGTCCCAAAAACAACAAAAACCAAAAAAGGGGATACTTCTTTTGCTCCCTTCGAGTTCTTCAAGATGCCTCCCAAAAAGGTGCGCATTACCATGTCAGAGCATACCACAGCATGAATAGTATGTTTCGTCCTCGGGATAGGCAAAAATATCGTAGCGGTGCTGCAATGGCGGTGTTCGGAGGGGAATGTCGCCCTGTCGTTGACTCGTTCCCGCTCCTGCTAAAGCGGTTCGCTTTCCCCAGGAATAAACGCTGTTTGCCTCTACACTTTATTCTGGACTAATATGAAAATTTGCCGATAGCTAGCCGCGTGGTTGTGCGTCGGTCTTTCGGTCGTCACAAACTTCGGTTGCGATTCGCTCGGTCACAGTCCCTTTTTCTACATTTGTGCTTTTGACTGAGCACGCGTGAAGTGTCTGACCCCTAAGATGTATCCGTTAAGATAGTTTGTGTCAATTTGAGTCAAAGCTCTCAGGCCCCGAAAAGACGAAACAGACACCAGCTTCCTATTGTTTATCGTAACTCGGAGGCGATCTTCGTTAATTCGTTCGTCATGTGTTGTCTGTACAGCCAACGAAGGCACGGGGTAAAAAGGGGCAGCCCACCCCCGAACCCGAGGTGGAAGAGACAGAACCCGAGGTTACCGCCCCAGGACACCTTGACTTCGAGCCGGTGAGTGTGCACCAATCTACAACTTGCAGAGCATCTCCTCCTTGCCCCCTTCTCACGTGTTCCATAAATATGCCTTCCGTGCCACGAAACAGTTTCCTGCAAGCTATCCGTACTCTTCACTTTCCAGGAAAAATGCTCGTTTGGGGAACTCCGAGTTTTGCCGGTGCACTATTGCCCTCTCCGCGATGGCTGGCGCTCTCGTAGCTTTTGCGTGCACCAGCGAGGAGCATGTGTCCGAGCGCACAGAGAGACTCTCGTAGTGTGCTGTCCACTTCTTAGGATGTCAATTCTGAAATAAGGTTTTTGTCTTTCAGCCGGCTAGGGAGATAGTTGTTCCCAAGGAGCAGCTTGAGCTCACGGAGACGGAGTTGGAAGAAGAAATTACCAAAATGCTTACAGCAAACAACCCAACCGCCCCAACTAACATCGCCCGCTTCAACTTCAAGGTGAATGAGGCATCCAGTGCCCCATCCATGCTGCTGCGATATCACGCGCTGTGAGACTGGCAAGGAGCTCGCTACCTCTAAAGCCGCGCCGACCTTTCAGTTTGGTGTCCCCGAGTTGTCAAAGTTTTAGTACCCTTTGCAACATGAGTCTTATTGAATGCACCCAACTTGTGCCACGCCTTCTTGTACCGATGCTATGGAGGAATGCCTTTCCCCGACTCGATAGCGTTGCAGTACAAACTCTCACTGCGCAAGCGAGACGGGGCTTGCTTTAGGAGCGAACATACAAGTTCGAGCCCATGGTAGATCAGCTGGAGACGCACTACCGTTCCGATGGCTACGTGTTACACCGGAGCTCCGACGACGCTAAGCGTCAAATGGAGCTTGAGAGAATGGAGGTATGACAACGTCTCGCCTCGCCGACTTTTGTTCTCTGGACTGGAAACGGATGGAAGAAAGAGCCGAAGGGCAAACTGCGATTAGTAGGTGAATCGGTGCCCAGAACTGGGTGGGAGCTGCCAAAGACGTCTGTTTCATGTGGTGAGGGAGTTGCGTCGGACTAATCTGTCGTGAGAGGGGTTTGTGATGTGCGCGCGTTCCCCATGTCTCATCCGTTACCCCAATTGTCTAGCATTAACCCCCTCAGCTTCACAATCCAGCGTTCGTCGCCCGTCCTATCCGTCGATTCACGCAGTTCTGATAAGATTATGTGACTCTTTCGGGAAATTGTACACTATACATCCGTACTCCGATGGGACTCCTAAGGGGAAGCAATAGTCTTCACTTTAAATATGTTGAATACGCAAGCTGCACGGGAATTTCGGCGGAAGGCCCTTCACATGACGTTCTAGAGAGCACTAGAATTCCTCGTTGACAGAAATTTCGACTAGACGCAGTAAGCGTTTTCTCGTGGGAACCGAAAGTATTCTGCACGTTAGCGCCACGCCTCAAGTCCCTGCGATTGCTGCTGCTTGTGACCTGCTTGGGGGCTCGAGGGAGGGCAATGCAACTTTCAACTTCGGTCCCTCAGGGGCCGTGTCGCACTTCTATGAGGATTTCACGAGGGCAGGGCACTGTTCCAAATTGCTGTGACAACGTCCTGTCATTTTTGGTTTTACACAGTTTAGTTTCCGTGTGTACTGCAACGAGCATCCTGAGCGGAAGCGTTTCTTGCCGTGCAGGCTGAGGCCATTGCTGAGTTCGAGAAACAGCTCAACGCCCCGAAGGAAGATGGAGGTGAGTTGTCTACTGCTCTATCCACGCGTCGGGTTTACGGCGTGCACTTCCCTGTGCCTGGTGGTACCCTGGCTCACGTTCACGTTGTTGATAGAAGGAAGGTATTCCATGCAAGTCTCGTCGTCCGTGGAAAGTTCGGCGCAGAGAGATGGCACTCTTCTACGGGGAAAGTCCACGAAGATCACCCTGTCACAGTATACTTGTCTCGATAGTGGTGCCTGTCTGCCCGTGTTCGTTGATCAATCCTAACTTTTGTGTTTGTTCAATCTTTGCGTAGTGGGTGGGCTGCCTCTACTTGGCAGAAGACAAAGCTCTCAGGGTGCGGTGTGTATGTCTCCGGTGAAACAGAGGAGGCCGTGGATGACTCCAAGCAGTTGCGTAACCAGTTTAACTTCAGCGAGCGTGCAGCACAAACTCAAAATAATCCCATGAGGGACCGGTACACGTCCACGGAGCCACCGCCCACCGCTTCCTTTAATGCGTCTTGCACTCAGTGGGAGATTTATGATGCGTACATGGAGGATCAGGAGAGACAGCGGTTGCAGAAGGAAATTCAAAAGGCCAAAGGCAAAGAGAAGGATAACAAGAAGCCGGAAGAGGAAAAGAAGGAGAAAGAGACGGTTATGCACGGCTCTGCGATGTGCAAAGCCGTAAAAGTCATGGAACGGATGGTCAACCAAAATTCCTTCAGCGACATTGCAGACGATTTTAAATACTGGGAAGATGCGTCTGATCAATTCCGCGAAGGCGAGGTGCGTGCCTGCGGCTGGGGAGGGGGGTTGTTCATTAGAGGGGTGCCAAAAGACTGCTTGGTCTGTCTGCTTTTTGTTTCCTCTCCCTGCTTTTGTCCACCATGCATAACACGTGCTGTCGACTGCTATTTATATGGTCATCAAGTGTGCCTTGAGGGCAGACTGTGGGTGTTGGGAATAACATAAAGAGCTTATTTTCCCCGACTAGCGCGAACTTAAACTCCTCTGCAATAGCAAGGCATCATATGACGAGTCTTCTGCCGCTGCTGTGCTCGTGCTTGCGGAGGGCACTGTGTCGTTACTGGCTTTTTATCGGTGGCGGGGCAAGGGCTGCAAGGGCTATTTACCATCTGTATGAGCTCTGATTTCCATTCGTTAACAAGAGATGAGTTGTTGCGAGACTCGCGCATATATCCGCTTTCCACTGAACCCAACAAAATCCTGCCTTGTTTGTGCGTCTCTGGCACGACGATCCAACGTGGCGTTCTTAAACATTGACGTGTATAATACAACATCCCAAAGTGTCCTTTTACAATCGTTTAACGCCTGTTGTGTACCCCGCCACAGTATTTTTTCTGGTGTATTCACATATTTTTTGCTATTTCTGTTCCATACTACTCAGCAGGATAACGAGTGCTCAGTTGTGAGATTCTAGTGCTGGACGGGGGTTTGGTGGGCGCCAGGGCACCTTGCTTCCACTGTGGAAGTTCTACAACGAGCGCGCGAAGCGCAAGCATGTCACCTCGATTTGCTGGAATCCAGAATACCACGATCTCTTCGCGGTGGGGTACGGAAGCTTCGATTTCTTGAAGCAGAGCACGGGGCTAATCTGCTGCTACAGCTTGAAGAATCCCTCGCATCCGGAGTACACCTTCACCACGGAGTCAGGGGTGATGTGCCTCGACTTCCATCCCCAGCATTCCTCTCTGCTGGCTGTTGGGCTGTACGACGGCACAGTGATGGTGTATGACGTTCGCAACAAGGTGAACAGGCCGATATTCTCCTCGAGCGTGAAGACGGGGAAACACACAGATCCGGTGTGGCAAGTGTGCTGGCAAGAAGAGGATATGACCAAGTCGCTAAACTTCTTCAGCGTGTCCAGCGATGGACGTGTTACGCTCTGGACAATGAGCAAGAGCGAGCTGACATACCAGGACGTGATGGAGCTCAAGCTCGTGGGCAACGTACGCGACGCCGATCCAGACGACGAGACTGCACTGGGGAGCCTCGCAGGTGGCTGCAGCTTTGACTTCAACAAGACCAGCGATCACCTCTTTGTTGTGGGAACGGAGGAGGTATGCCCCCACCTAAAAAGGAAACGATGCAGCTGAGCATACTTTTGTGCAAGTCGCAATGACCAGTGTCATGGGTCATAAGTAAGAGGTAAACTTCGTATAACGTGTTTGTGCATACTGAAGCCGTGTCCTTGATAGCTACATCGCGTGATATTTAGTTGCGCGAGCCTCGAAACCGTAGGAAAACAGTATGTGGGGGTTCTTCAAGACCTTTCCAAAACAATACGTCAAGGTGGCGTCCTCCAACTAATTTTTTTATGGTGCTTGGATGCTTGGGACAGGGTAACATCCATAAGTGCTCTAAGGCATACAACTCGCAGTATCTGGAGACATACAAGGGTCATAATATGTCCGTATACACTGTCAAGTGGAACAACCAGCATCCGAAGGTGTTCCTCTCTGCGAGCGCAGACTGGACCGTGAAGCTTTGGGATCACACCAATGCTAAACCTATAATGTCCTTCGACCTCAATAACGCAGTCGGGGATGTCGCGTGGGCTCCGTATTCTTCAACCGTCTTTGCTGCGGTGACAAGGTGAGCGTCACCTCGGGCCTCTCGTCTCACAGTGGCTGGCCAAGAGTAAAACACGATCAGTATTAGCTCTTGGTATGCATAGCGCAGCACCTTGGGTGACTACTTTCGGGTTGATATTGATTGAAGATGTCTGCTCGCCTTCGCTGTACACGGCTGGGATATGCAGAAGTAGTGCAGCAACAGCAGGTGCTTTCTTAGGGATGAAGGAAGCTATTGTTTATGCTCCAACTTATATTTCGCCCTCTGATGCAGTGACGGCAAAGTCCACGTGTTCGATCTGAACGAGAACAAGCACGAGCCAATGTGTGAACAAAAGATTGTACGCAAAGCAAAGCTCACAAAAATCACGTATAACCAAAAGCACCCTATCATCCTTGTTGGCGATGACCGCGGCTGTGTGACCTCCTTGAAGCTGTCCCCAAATTTGCGCAAGGTGAGTATGAAGGTCCAGCTCCCTCTGAGAAGGAGCGAACACTGCGCTCACAGGTTGTGTGTAGTCTGAAGGGCTCAGAAAGGCTGATATTCCCAACCACCGTCTAGAGAACACAGCATGTGGCACCTGCTGGGGATCACTTTTGAGGATGTGTTGCTTGCTTTTTTCTCTCTGTTGTCTTATTTCCTGGTAGCTTGAGCTCATCGGTGACTGTATGTTAATGCAGACGAGCGGAAGCCCACCCGATGCTGAGGTGGAGCAGGACAAGCTGAACAAGATCATGGAGGTTGCACTTAAGGGTGAAGTGTAAAGCAGGCAACTATAGTTAAAGTTCATAGCTTGGAATATGCAGAGAATGTCCGAAGAGATGGATGACAGTGGGTTTTGACAAACAGCTGCAACCTTTTCCCCTAGTGCAAGGGGATGTCACGCGTTGCGCTGGAGGCGTCGTCTCGTTTTGTAGTAAGGTGTTGAAAGTTGATATGCAGCGTCTGTCCTGAAGAACGGCCATATTTTGTCAAGCCGGGTTGGAGGTGCCATGCACGCTTGTGTGATGGAGGTGCCACTCGGGTAAGCCTACTTCGACTGGTCCATAGAATCTGGACATAAATGTCATAGCACAGGACATGCCATGTTACACCAAATTTGTGCAAACATGCAGTCCGGGCAGTCATGACAAATCTCAAAAGCTCACAACCTTATAAGTAGAAGAATATTTGTAGCACAAGGGTTACACACAAACACAAGGTATAAGTATTATGAGCTTTGGTGATCTCTTTGTGTTCTTGTTTCTGACATTCACAGAACCTGCATTTTATGGACGGCTGAAACTTATAGAAGCGAAGCTCGTGGTACCTTGATGATAAAACGATGTCTATACCCGGGAAATTATATTCCGTCTACACTGAAGGTTGTGGGCTAATTTGCTCTTCGGGCCTTCATTCCCCTACTTTCCTGTGCTTCCACTAACACCTCCCCTCCTTTCGCCATTAAGTACCTTTCTATTTTGGTGACAGTTACACCTTTTTGGGGGTAGCTACGCGTTTGATTTGGAGCAATATCTCGATCAAGTTTGAAGTGAACTCAGTGGCTTTAAGGGGTACCCAAGCTTTGAGCATATTTCGGGGATGTTTCTTTCGCTATTTTTTGGTATAGATGCATTTAATTTGATGCAACTTAAACTTGTGTAGAAACAAAGTTTGCAAAAATTTTGTGGGCTTAATTCTCGTTTTCGGAATGACATTTCGATAGCCTAGCTGGATAAAATGCAAAATTTGGCGCAAGCCAAAAATCCCCGATGCAAATTTTGGCGCAAGCCCGTTCCAAGCCCGTAATCCTAGACGGTGATCCAGTGATCTAAATGGGGGCCTTCGGCCTGAATCTCGAGCCCCCACACCTCATGTTTTGGGGCCTTCGGCCCCAATCCCGCAATCTCCCGCAAAAACTCCGTAATAATTTTCTGTCGCAAGCCTGGCTTGCGCCGGGCGGCATGTTGTTCTGCTAGGTTTGATCACCTAAACTACTTTCGTGCTCTTAAATTACGCTCAGCGACGACTTACGTGTCGCATGCAACAGTTGCATATCGAATATTCGTGTTAAGCGAGGCCTATGATTTTATACGATATCAAACGAGATCCGGACCTTATCGCGAGCTACTGACATCAGACTCGAGACTTTCGCCATTTCGCTGGCGGTGGCGACGCGACGCCGATGTGGCCTACGGCCAGCGGTTCACACATCAAAGCTTCAAACCGGATTCAAAATTGTGGATACACTGCCAAATCAAAACTTACCAGCAACGAGCACGAGCTGATGAAATGCTCTGGCGGCATGCCCCTTTGTGACTCTGTGGAATTGTGTGATTTTCAGCCTACAAAAGTAGGTGTGCTTGAGACCATCGCCCCAAATATGGGTTTCTTGGCCATCGCTCAGGTCCGGATGCACTCATACACCCAACGTAGGCATCGAATATTTTAATTTTGGCACGCCAAAGCGTACCACCTTTGGAGAAGAGGTCCGTTTAAGCGATACCTAAAAATTGCAAACTTTCCGCAAGCACCCTAAAATTGAGGTTTTTTCACCGTTTTTTTTCGAGCAATATTGAGTGTTTTGGGCAGGGAGTCGGGTTTCCCCGCCTGAACCTCGTCATGTCTCAAATTGCG
The DNA here is from genome assembly GCA_001247695.2 of Cymbomonas tetramitiformis. Lineage (NCBI taxonomy): Eukaryota > Viridiplantae > Chlorophyta > Pyramimonadophyceae > Pyramimonadales > Pyramimonadaceae > Cymbomonas > Cymbomonas tetramitiformis. The sequence continues at coordinate 22,602 of LGRX02033745.1, read as the reverse complement.
GAGAGCGTCACGGTTTCAAAATGGCCTCCTATGCATGGTTCCGATTGGTACAACTCTCAGAATCGACGGTTTTGTAAATGCCGAAAACAAAGTTTCCGCATACCGGAATCAAAACGATAAGGAGATAGAGCTCTAGCGCACGCCAACTGCACCCTACCTCGAGTCAAGGAAGGGGTATAAACGAGTTTATACCCCTCGCCTCAAGTTACTCCCCTAGTCCCCTTGCGTTGGTCTCAAGCGAAGGCGGTCTGGTCTCGAACAGACGAACGCAAGTACACTTGCGCGAATTTTTTTTCAAAAATTCTATTTTTGGAAAATTTCTAGAAAATTAAGAAGAAGAAAAACAAAAAAACAAAAAAAAAACTTTGACCCCCCTTTGGGCCCTTAACACTGTAGAGGCCGAATTAATTGATTTTACAGTGTTAAGGACCCATTTTGGCGTTTTGGGCCGATTTAGGATTTTCCCATTTTCGATTCTCGATTGTGTGACACTGACAGACCTGTGCTCGCGTCGGCTTCTCGGCGATCTGCTATGTGCTATCTAGCTATCTAGCTACGTGTCTTCGTTAAGTGACTTACAGTTCGTTCCGAGTTGCCAGGAGCCATGGCTGCTGGATACATAGCAAAAAGTATTTCTTCTCCAGTAAAAGTTTTTCTCTTATCTATCAGCCTCCCCTCCACTCACCCGGCCATGGCTGCTTCTCCATCCTCTAGAGTTTTTTTGCCTAGCACTTAGCTTTTTCTCTAGATGTCACCCTGCTGAAAAGTGGGCTGAGCCCCTTTGTGGGCGCGCTATAGCAGAGGGAGTAGCCCCTGGTGTTTTCACTAGCCTGCTTTGCAGGGATACCGCACTCTCAGGACTTTGTCCCCTTTGCTAGCGTAAATGTTTTATTATCATTATTATTATTATTATTATTATTATGTATCTTCGTGGGTATCTTTGTCTTCTTCAACGTTATCGGAGCCGGTCGCAAACGCGCCACGCGCAGCACGCTATGCCAGGATCACTTTGTGGTCGTTTCTCGGAAGACCTTGGCGATAGATCCGGCTACTAATTTGTACGTCGAAGAATATGGTTTGGAATGCCCCGATTGTAGCAACGTCACTCATTGGGGACCTGAGGAGGATCCTTGGTTGAGAGGCGTTAGGTTTCCCAATGTCACGAACTTAACTGGCCACGTCATAAAATGCTCTGGCGCGTCTGATGATACAATTAGCGAATTTCTTAAGCGTTTTCAAAGTCAAAGAAAGCAAAGGGCGCGCAAGTGGAAACCCTTGAGACTTTTGTTACAATCGAAACCCAATCTCAACCCACGTTTTCTACCCCTCAAGCTTCCAGTGCAGAAGTTGACGCCTCAGCGCAAACGCTCGTTCCGCCATTTTGTGACGAGAAGGGGAAGCCTTTACACAAGTGCAAATGTGGAGGGCATCGGCCTATTTCATCTTTTTCGGATAGTTGCTCGCAGTTTGAGATTCTGCGTATTCACAAAGCTGTCACTCGTTTCATCGTTGGTTGCGCCGTGAGCTTCAAGACTGTTGCCTCGATATTCTTCAAAGATTTGATAGAAGTTATTCGCCCTGCATATTTCAAGCGTTTGATTCAACGAAGGTCTCTGAGCATAGTTGAACTACCCAGTTTGTTCACTGAAACGTAAAAACAGATAAATGCGATGTACAACAATATCAGTGGGTTTAAAACCTTGGGCTGCGATGGCTTGAAGGATAACATGAAGCGTAGCACTATCAACTTCACTGATGTTAAAGGGGGGCGAGCTTCATATCGCCACACAACTATAGTTGAAGGGGAACGCGAGGATGAGCAATTCTATGTCGCTGAGCTAAAAGCGCAGTTGCTTGCAGAAGCGCCCAAACTTATCGACGCAGCTAATCCCACGCTTGCTGAGACTCGTGCCTGCAAGGAGTATGTTAAGAACACCTATTGCGCGCTAGTTGGAGACAATGTACGATACATGCGTAACGCTTTAAACACAGTCGCCTCCGGAACTTTTGCCTTTTTATTCTCTCTAGGATGCTTCACTCACCTGTTGGATCTGCTCTGCGAGGACCTTGCCAAGATCCCTGAACTCTTCCTACTCCTCAAGAGTTGCATGACTTTAATCAAGTTTGTCCCTTCTCACAAAAGTGTGGCTCCTTTGTTTCAACGAACTCGCTTGCTTCTCAAGATCAACAAAACCTTGAGGCTTTTCCAGACACTCGTTTCGCGTATGCTTTTCTTACGATCGTGAGCGTAGTCGCAAACAGGCAGACCCTTGGGATGCTTGTGTCAGATGCAACTTGGCAGAATATCACCTCGCACATCGCACCTGACCAAGTTGCAAGTGTGGTTTCCCTCGTAGGCTCTCCGAGTTTTTGGACACAAGCAACCTGCTTGTCCGAGTTGCTAAGTATTGTTTCTGTGGCCATTCACCTATCCGAAGCAGATACCTTCCCCTCGTCCGCTGTGTTTCCGATGTATTTTGCACTTCATCAAGGTGACGTTACAGAGTGGACGAGAGGAAACGCAGCAACTCTTTATCAAGCTGAGACCCTAGAGCAAGTGCAAAACAAAGTCACCGCTCGTTCCAAGGGACATGGGAATCTTGTAGGATGTTTCAACCCTGTGCACTTGGTCGCTTATATGACTGACCCCTACTTGTCACCAAGTGCTGGAGAGCTGCCCGAGATTCTTGCTGAGGACCTAGAGTCTAGCTTGGACACTGTTTTTGGCAAGTTCACAACAGATATTCAACAGTTAGCCTCTTTGAAAGCAGTTTTCCGCCGCTTCACGACCAGAGAGGGAGGTTTCGCAACCGTGGTCCGCAATTGTAAGAAAGAGCTTCAGGCAACGTTAAACAAGCGATTCACAGCAGAGCAGCCTGTCAGAGGCTTGGTTCACGAGTTAATGGTGAAGTTGGGCGCTCGGTAAAATGTGCTTACTTGCTGGAAAAGCAATGCCAAATTGGCTCAGGATCCACTATTTGTCGAGATAATGCTGCGGCTTCATTCTTCTTGCCCACATGCATGCTCTGTTGAGCGTGTCAACAAGGCGCACAAGCTCATCCATTCCACTGTGCGGTCTCGGCTCGGAAATGCAGTGGTCCGCATGCGTTTGTATTCTTACGTAAATATGCGCTTGCTCAAGCGTGATGCTGACCCTTTTGTTCCTATGATCGAGTAAATTTTCAAAAAGAAACGTTCGCCCCATGAGGCGAACCTGAAAATGTTTTTCTGAAAAATAATGATATGATATAATATTTTCTGAAGGTTTTTCGAAGCTGGAGGAAGATAAAAACGAAGGTAAAAGCGCGCTGTTTTTTGCAGCGTGATCTGCGCGTTCCTGTTTCGTTAGATATGCCTAAACCCTATTCACAGTGTGTCCTTCCTGCAAAATTCTTTTATGATTGTCTTTCGCTGACCCGTGTCTTGGCCTAAAGAGTTAAACTCTGCGGGCAGGATACGTAAAAATAAGCCTGGTGAAGTGAGCAAAGAGCTCTGCTCTGCGCTCGCGAGGTACCAAAGACCTTCCGCAAATACGAACATCGGAAAAAAAAGAAAATAAAAAACAAAGCGTACAAGAGATATGGCGAAAAGAGTCATATAATCTTTCCTTTGGCGTTTGTTTTCATTTTGTGCACAGTAGACATGGAGGACGAAGGGGAGCGTCAGCTAGGACAGGCTTGGGATAAAGCCGCGACACTGGAAGAAATAAAAAAGCGCAGCAGTGAAATCAAGGATAAATTCACTGAGTGGGAGTCCTCAGGCCTCGACAAGATCGAAATCGGCTCCTGCCTGTATACTGGATTCTTCAAGGCAGTAAAGGAGGACCTGGGGAGTGAGGTAGAAGTTAACGTCACTGTCTACTTTGGCGAACTCGAATTGCGAAACAGAGTTCTTCTAATGACCACAATCTTCAAAGTAAGTAACGTTAATTTCCCCCTCTCTTGTATGAAAGATACTATGACAAACATTATGATAGCACCTGTATTTTCACGTGCGCATTGTTTCTGCGGAAAGAACCGTTGTAAAATTTTGACACAAGCTGACTGTAAAAACGTTGTGAAACCTACATTTTCCCGCAGACACTCTAGTAAAACAGCATCGCTAACGAACCGGAAAATTTGTACGCAGCACTGCTGTGATCTTTTTTATGTGGCTACTAGAGAAGGCGAGCAAGTTGTTTTGGTGGCTGGGGCAAGCGACGTCGCCAAGAAATCGTGGGCGCATCGAAAGGTGAGATCGACGTGGCGAGCGTGTGCAACTGCGGAGAGCAGCTGCTGGACTTCGACCAGTACACGCGAGTGCTGACAGCTGCGGAGAAGATCTTCGAGGAAATCCACAAAGGGGATCACGACCTGAACAGCGAACATCTGCAGCTCGCCCACTCCCTGGAAAAACTTATGGACACCACCTCCAAGGAGATTCCACAGCCTTCTACAGAAGCACCTTCTGCGGAAGATCGCACACTAAACGAGGTGAGTCACGAAACGGCATAAATCTTCTAGCGCAAGTGACATCCATTACTTGATTTTCACGAAGAGGCACGCCCTCTACTTGGGCTCGCCACATATTGCGGTATAGAATTAAGCAAGTGACCGCATTAAACTCCATTACTCCTTGCCCCCTAACAAAATTACAAGAGTCATTGGACACATTTCTTTTCTGTCAACAGGCACCTGTGGGTATGCAAGACTACGAGGAAGAGGACGAGTTCGATCTTGCAGCGTTTGACGAGGCAGAGGAATTCGAGAATTAACATGCTATTCGATGAAATTGACATTAGGGTAGATAATTGACATTAGCTGTTTTGGCGATATTTAGAAAATATATCTGCTGAAAATGTTAATGTTGAAAATATTTTTGCTCGCAGGCCTCCGCAACGGTAAAATTACAAGACACGTACGAAAATGTTTCCAAGACACGGTGAAGCATGCAATTTATTTTATGTGTTGTAAATGGTAGCGAGCATGGCATACGAAAGAAATGGGCAATTGCCATATCAGATTTCTCTAATAATCGTATTTACATTATGTACATATATTTCGTGCGTCTAAGTAACCTGATTCTATTCACATTTCAACATCGCTACCGTCGTCTAGGTCTTTACACCTCTGGTCAGGTCTGGACCGGTCTGGACAGGTCGGCACTTCCTCATTTCCCTCGTTTTCGCTATTTTCTTCATCGCCTTCTATTTCTTCCATTTGCCCGTTATCAATTCGTCTTTTCTTCGCTCTTTGCGCAAGCAGTGCGACTATAAGTTGCCCGTACTGATGCTCATCTGGGATACAACCTTTTGCCTCGTCAGCAGCGATGTTCCACGCTAGCAATATCTCTGCACTATTGAAGGGCTCAGTTGACGGCGTATCGGATGTGTTCTCCCAGAAGGCTCCCGCTTTCGCTGCCAACACCTTTCCGAGTCGTCGCTCCTTAGTGTCCGTGTATGTCTTCACTTTAAGGTACTTGTACTTCAACTCCTTCGCGTAGACAATCCGTGCATGCACTCGGACAAGCATCAGGGGGTCCGACCATTCTTTGCCGTTGAGCTTGACGCGGAATTGGCATACATCGTTGGCCTTCACGCCCGTGATTTCTCCGAAGCAAACGGCGTAGCTGTTTACGGTCATCTGATCGAACGAAACCTCCCATACCGGGTTGGCCACGTACGCTTCGGCTTTTCTAGCAGCCCGATTCACCGCCTTACGTTTGCCCGTGTACACGGCAATCGGTGCACGTTGTACGCGTTCTTGAATTCGGGCTGGAATTTCTGCTGCTGCTGGTATCTGAGCTTCGGCGAGTCTGAGAGGAGATTCCGGGGCATGCACCAAAGGGGCATTCAAACGTGCGTGCAATTTGCTCGGCAAAACGAACGGGACATTGGGCTCCTCGAAAATGCCCTCCTCGGTCAGCTTTCGTTGCTTCCTCAACAGCTCCGCCCACCACGCCTCGTGGGTAGGTGTAAACGTCGTACTCAAAATCGTCCGCAACCCTTGCACCAGATCCTCGAGCTTCGCAAGCCCTTCTTTGGAGATGGGTTTCGGTTTGACAAAATCAGGCAGGTTCTCGGGCATAGAGTTCAACACCTTGAGGCCCTCCTCTGGTAGCCACTTCTTGTCGGTGGAATACATCTTGTATTGCACAACCACTTCGCCGGCCTCGTTCTTGTACGCTTTGAAGGTCTGCTGTGTGGAGATGCCACAGACGTTCTCGTAGCGACCACCGAACCAGGTCTTCAAATCGTGCACTTTCCCCACCGCGGTCGTGAAGATGCCATCCGAGAAACACTCCTTTGCGATTTCCATCATTTCGTCAAGGGTCATCGCAAGCTTGCGTTTTAAGCGCACAGAAAAAAAACGCGAGAACATCTGGTCGATGTTCTCGTGGGTGTGGCCGACGATTAGGAAGTTCACCTTCACCTTCTTGAACGCGCCAGACATAACCAACCAAGAGATATCGACGCCAAAAGCATATTAATGCTCTTGCTGGTGCCCACGTTGTCAAGCTGGACGTATAATACTTCCGGCATCGGGTACGGTTCCTCGCCATCCCCTTTACGACGGTGCTCTTGAATTCGAGTGACGTCACGATGCAGCACGTTCAGCAAGAAGTTGGCGTCGTCGCCGTAATTCGCGTAGTTGAAGTCCATAAACCGGCCAACGTTTTCGATGATGCTACCCATGTTGTGCACGTCCAAGAAGTCCTTCCGGTCCAGATATGATGGCATGCGCCTGAAATGCGGCAGGCGCGTCGTCCATTGGGTCATCCCGTCAATGATGACAGAGGGATATTTCCACCACGTCTTGTTTTCCTTGATGCTATTAGTCATGTTGGATTTTCGGCCGTGTTTGTAGAACTTCTCACGCTCGGCACGCGCTTGGTTAAGGTGCACCTCTCGCATTTTGTCGTATGGACCTGAAATAAAAAATGTTTTAGAATACAAACTTCTAAAACAACGTAGAACAAATGCAAATACTATCTTTTTAAGAATTTAGCTTACCGTGCCGGGATTTGGGTGTGCCCTCCTTCAAGAGTTTGATCGAAGCACATACACTGCACTGCGAAAAACGCTTGCACTTCGGAACTTTGAGCCAAGATTTGAAGTTGTCTTTCCAGATTTCGTAGAAGTACGGCAAGGAGACTTCCTTGGAATTGCGGTCGTGAATAGATAAAGAATCGAGATATTCATCCCAAATCTCTTGTCAGGGATATGACCGATGACATATGTGTCATACATATCATACCGGTCATACATGTCATACATGTCATGGCATGTCATTTCATATGTCATAATGACATACAGTCGTCGAGTATTGTCAGTACGGTCGACACACTATGCCATGTACAGTCATAATGTCTGTCATCCACCTAAGGTGAGTGACATCTGTCATCGAGAGGCCAAGTATATGGCATCGAGATGGCGAAGCAAGACAAGTCTTGAAGAACCGAAGTGTTCTGATGAGACGCGTCTTCGCTTCAAGCATGAAATGAACAGCATGCGAGCATCAAAGGCTATATCGACCAGCCGATGCGGGTAGTTCACCCAGTGCCCTCGGGTTCACAACCCGATGGTGGTAACGCATGAGATGTGTGAGGGCACTGGAAGTATATGAGGAGCATTGAGCTCAAGCAAGCACTTCTGGTCACCAGACTGCTGCACTCATACCCCACCATAATATTACTTTCGGCTGTTACTGTTCAATAGCAGCCGCGTCAACATAGCGTTCGCATAGCGAGCCCTGACAGTGGTATCCTCCGCTCAGGCGAAGAACGAGAACAAGTGTGTGCAGCAGACTTGACACACATTCGTATATAGATTTGTATACGGCGCGACAGAGTTCGCATATATATATATATATACGTCGAATATCTGCACATATACGACAGCTTTCGCTGCAATACGTCGTCAGCGATCAGCGGAGTTGTGCAATAATATCATCAGCGCGACCATATTCGCATTCAACAGCATTTCATCAGTGAATATATTGCGACAAGGTGTGCGCACGAGTGTACGAATCGTACATGTATGCTGTCAAATATCGCAGGGTATGGTACGATGAGCGAGAATCAAGCGCGCTAATGAAAAATGAGCGTCAGTGTACATGATTCGCATCAAGCGCGACAGAAATACACATAATCTCGTTATCAGCGACATTCGCATCCGTACTGTGCGACACAGATGTGCGGAGATCATATTTCATACTGTGCGACGCATGATGTGTGATGCATCAGTATGCAGCGCGACATACATAGGTATCACGCGCATACATAGTGTGCGATCTCGATGTTCGTACAATTTTGTACCAAGTGGGCGCACACATACTGCGCAGATGGACGCATGAGATGGACGCATGATGCTGCGCAGAGGGACGCATGATAAAATGATGCCCAACAATACACATACATGCTGCGCAGAAATAGTGTATGCGATACCATCATCAGTATACACGCACGTGCTGCGCGGAAATAGTGTGTGCGACGCCATCATCATTACACACACATGCTGTGCATAGTGTGTGCGATATCGTCATCGTTATACAAATGCTGTGATGATATGCGAGTGACAGCCTGATCATCACATAAATCTAGCATACATATACACATGCATAAATACCAGCCTTGGTTGGGCGACAGGCATTTCGAAGACCCGCAGCCGGTGGCAGCCGTGGAATGGAACAAGCACGCGGTGAGCTCCCCGGTGAGGGAAAAATACCTTTAATCGCCGCCTCGTGAAGAGGTTTCAGAAGTCACTCCGTCACTCGCATCCCGCAGTGTTGGAAGCAAAAAGGGCACTTGATATGTGGGACGGTGAGGAAAGCCACCCTCGGGACACATCCTCTCCATTGGCCAGTGCTTGTGCACACGTAGAGTTTTCCGCTGTCGCATTCTCCTGCCCATGAGGTTCTCGTTGTCCTTGACCTTGTGTAGATCTTGCGAGTCTGGCACGAAGTTCTTCTGATCGGGGTGTTGGTATTGTTGCAGGGCTGCGTTCTCTTTCGTGCGATCGAAGTCCGCCTTGTTGTCCACGTTCTGCAGGTTGATGACTCGAAGTTCTTTCACCTGCAGTTTTCAAGCGGTTAGAAAAGAGGCTGCGGTCGTCTGCTAGGGGCTCTGCCCCTGCAGCGTCGGTTCAATCCCGAACGGTCTCCAAGGTGCGTGCGCCTCCACCCTCTTGTCTAGTTTTGCACACCAGGGCCACAAGTCTTGCACATGATCTCCACAACTTTATCGTTACTGTCCGGATCGACCTTGACTTGGAAGAACCGCCAACACTCGGCCTTACGGCGTTGACCAAGACCTTTCACCCATTGTCCGACCTCTGGGCCATCTGCAAGGAATGAAAGCGACGAAAAATTGTGAACTCCGTCGAACGTGCGTGCGTTCGCTTTGCGCGTGCAGCTCGGCAGCGATGATCACAAAGCGTAGAGGGCCCGGCCGGCCGGCACACAAGCATTCTTACCTTCCGCTTTCTCAATTTCAATAACATTATCGTTTAACGTGCTCGCTTTTCTCTTGTTTGCCTCAGACGCGCGTTTCTCAGCCTCTGCTTTGAGTACTAGGGCTTTCTAGCCCTGAACTGGGCGATATCCTGTTCGTGCCCTGCAAGGTTCTCAATAGGTTCCCATGAATCCGCTGCGTCTCCGTAGCCCGTCCCAGCCGATCAGTCATGATGGCTTTCCGAACCGTGTGCCTTCCGCTTTGATCTCACGGACCTGGTACGTGACATCTTCACTTCCATGGGGATCGAACGGGCTTTTCTGCGTGCGCTTGACTAATCCCTTGCCTTGAGCTCGCAGGCCAGCCTCTCTGGATGCGGATGTGGTCTTTCGGCGCTTTCCCCCCATGGTTGATGGTGGTGAGATGAGCTCTAACACAGAAGGTTAAGGTGAAGGGGGCACTGGTGCTTATATCATCTTGCTCGGGTAGCGGGTGATCGATCTGAGGGGCATACATTGCGGAAATTCAATTGGTTGTTTGGTTCCAATCAGTTTTCAAGCAGAAACGAGGCGAGAAAAAAATCACAAAATATATCGCGATATTTCGCGAAATATCAAAATATCGCGATATTTTGCAAAACTTGGTGGTGAGATATCGCAAAACTTGGTGGTGAGATATCGATATGAACTGTACATGCTCATATCGATATCTCGAGACGTAAATATGCCAACACGCCATCGATGCGATATGATATCCGCGAAAAGTTATCGATACGATATGATATCTCGATATATCGATATATCGGTATATCGAGTTATCGATACCTAGCCTTGGTCTTACATTGCCGCTATACTCTTTCCATTGGTCTAGAATTCCTTGCTGGTAACTTAACACTAGTTGCAATCTGGCATGGAAAAAGAGATCCCTGGCTGAATTCAAACCCACACCAAGCCCAGGTGAACGTAAGAAGACTGCAGGAAGTGGCAGGAGAGAGCAGCTCACCAAAATTGCTCAGGAAGAAGGAGCTGATGAGCTGCAAAACAGATTTAAGTCATTGGAGGATATGGACTTTGAGGCCTAAGTTTTCTGCTCCTCTCTTCCGAAAGATCTCAGCCTGTCATTGTGTTGAAAAGCTGGCAGCTAGGTTGAATTCCCCCTGGCTCCATCAATCATTGCTCAGCTTTCAACTGTTAATTGCTGAGCTGCCCGATACTGCTCATTGTGCACAGCACCTCACTCTAAGTATGAGTGATAGCAGACAGACATTTACACGGCATCTCAGAGCTGTTCACACAGTTCCACTTTGTGCTGACCCTTCAGCTCACACCAGTACTGACCTTCCAACTCAAAATTGTGCTGCCCCTTTCTACACTCGACTTCAACAAGCCAGTAATGACGGTGTATTACTTGCCTTGCTCAATTTGCCCTCAAACTTTCCCATCCTGCTTGTGAAAACTTACTTGTCAACTGTTAGCATACTCACCAGTTTGTTTGGTGAGACACACTGTGTGCACACTCAGTCCAGAGAGCAGGACTAAACAACTTAACAATAAGGTTACATATATAGTTAAACACCTGGGCAGTCCATTACCTGTCTCAGAAAATAAAATCTCAAACCCCCTTCCTCTCGTTCCCGGCTTGGAGCTTATGCTTTTACCCATAAATACAAAACATACACAAAGCAATGACCTGTCTTGTTGTTTTAATACCCGGAAAGTAAACTGCATGGTAAACCGCTTAAACAGATACACAGAAGTCACTAAACAGGCTGTTAACTTAACTAGTTTCTATGACAACAATAAATGCCGGTTTGCTTGTGTGACAATACAGTCTGTCAGCATAATATACACTTCTGATAACTTAAGAAGACAGTCCTTAAACCGAACGCGGCAGTCTGTTAACTTAAGACAACAATATGTTAACTTACCTTAACACACATATGTGTTAACTTAACACGGCAGTCTGATAACATATGCCAGGCTGATAACTTGATACACATTCTTGTAAACTTAACACACATGTATGAAACTCTGACACGACAGTCTGTTCGGACCGCAGACAACCCAAAACGGCACGCAGATGACTTGATAAGGCCTACAGTAGACACGTTACAGTTTGCAGAAAACTTAACACGGTATGCAGATAATAACTTCACACAACACTTAATAAACTTAAAGTGGCACGCGGTCTTCTTAATACGAGCAGCAGTAAACTTGTTATGGTGTGGAGATAACTTAACGCGGTTCACTAAAAACTCAATATGGCCCGCAGATGACTTAATACGGCTTGCAATTAACTTAATACGGCTTGCAATTAACTTAATACAACTTACTGCAACCCTCATACCGCATGTAGATAACTCAATACAGTTTGCAGGTAAATTAATGCGGTTCGCAGTTAAACTAATATGGCCTGCAGAAAACTTAACATGGTTTGTTCAGCTGAGATGAAGAAACAGTCTGGAACTAAAAGTGTAAGGCATGACGCAGGACCGTCGATGGACTTTAGAGGTCGCCTGTTAGACACCAAATACCGAAGAAATAACACTGAAGGCCCACTGATAATGACGTACCACCTCATGTCATTTATTTCTCTACGGAATAAACAAAGTGTCAGCTCCTTGATGTGTACTGACTTTGACACACCCGTCCTAATGCTACATGTGATGTTGTTTCTAGCTAAGCGGTCCAAAGAAAATAAACCTAAGAATAATATTCCAGGTCCAAGCCAATCATAAGATCGACACTAGGCTTTACCCTGGTTTGCCATCGGACCCAGCTGCCCACGAGTCTCCTTTCGAGGAATCGCTCCGGGTCACCTTTATGGACCAGGTCTTGCCGGCATGCGACGACGCATCTCTTAATTTGTGTTCGATTGACCCTTCTCACGGCTCAGTTCACCCGATTGAGCTTTCCGTGATCGACGATGACGACGACTCCGACGGTTATTCTTACTACGGAGACGAGGTTCCCTCGGCCCCACCGGCTACACGGTCACGTGTCGGTGTGGCAACATTGCCGAGAGTCTTCTCTTTTGCATCCCTTGCCCTGCCCGCCCTCATGTGCCTTGCATGTGTCTCAGCGGTTCAGGGTTCGGTGGTGCTCGATCGAGCCGCTGACTTCGCCGCAGCAATACATCCCATTGGGGTGACTGCTAACAGTCTGTCTGCCTTGCCGTGCACTTTTGCTTTCGGCATTCCTTTTACTTTTGTGGTCTCGGCAGACTTGGACTCAGATTTTCACATTTCTGGATTCCTGAATTTGCTCTACGAGTCTGGTTCTGGTTTCTGGTTCTGGCTTCTAGTTTCTGGTTCTGGTTTCTGGTTCTGGACTCTGGTCTCTAGACTCTGGTTCTGGATTATGGTCTCTGGACTCTGGTTCTGGTTGAACATCTTTGACTCTGACAACGTCTTCAACACTGGTGAACTCTGCAGCTTTGTGGACCACTTTGAAAGTGGCTGAGTAGCTTTGAGATTGGCTGTAGGAACTTAGCTTGAAGGCAGTGTCCTAGCAGCAGTTTTAGATAGGGACCGCCCTGGCTAAAGCACAGGCCTCCCTCTAGCAGTTTCCAGCTCCTAGCTGTTTGTTGTTTCGGAACACTTTGTCTGTGAGCCGCTCTCTGCCACCTGTAACAGCACTATGTACAATCACAGGGTGGTGTGCTGGATTCAGTGACCCGTAGGTCATAACTTGCTCTGACTCCCGATAGCTGTACCAGTACTTGTACACTACTAGGTGACAGATACCTAGGTCACAGCCCGCTTTATATTCGTTATCTCTTATAACCAGTTTACACTTGTATGATAATAACTGAGTGACCACCCGATATATTGCGGAACAATATATCGCACAATACCTGCTTAAAGAAAGGGGGGACACCTTTTCGGTTAGGAAGACTAACATCCCTGCCAGCAGTGTCTTTAATGCTGATGACCGATTGATAAAAGCGGATATCCAAACACCTAGTTCTACATCGGCCGAAATCATCGGGCTCCGACTTCTATTAGAGGACCAAAAGGACCACATTCGTAAGTCCGTGACTCCAATGATTCATGCCATCGACTCAATGGCAACGATTACAGCGGTAAATAAGGACAGGAAAACTGTCAGTGCTCGTGAGAAGCTTCGGGTACCAAACCGACGTGAGCTGCAGGCAATCAGATTAATCCTTGAGGAACTTGGCTTCTACAGTGGAGAAAACCACAACAGGATTATCTTGAAATGGATCAGGGGGCGTAATAATGACAGACTCCATGATAGAGTTGACAGAGCACTTGGTCGCTTATATGACTGACCCCTACTTGTCACCAAGTGCTGAAGAGCTGCCCGAGATTCTTGCTGAGGACCTAGAGTCTAGCTTGGACACTGTTTTTGGCAAGTTCACAACAGATATTCAACAGTTAGCCTCTTTGAAAGCAGTTTTCCGCCGCTTCACGACCAGAGAGGGAGGTTTCGCAACCGTGGTCCGCAATTGTAAGAAAGAGCTTCAAGCAACGTTAAGCAAGCAATTCACAGCAGAGCAGCCTGCCAGAGGCTTGGTTCACGAGTTAATGGTGAAGTTGGGCGCTCGGCAAAATGTGCTTACGTGGTGGAAAAGCAATGCCAAATGGCTACTGCCCGAAGGTCCGGTCCTCCCACAAGGACCGAAGTGAATTTGGGCCATAGGCCGCGGTTTTTCGATATAGTTGGCAAATGAGTGCTTTGGGGTCATACTTAGGTGTCCAATAATTATCTAAAAACTTGTGTTGGGTGGTATACTCGGTGTAGCTATGTGATTTACGTTATTGAAAAGTGGGGGTGAAACCGCTCGAAATTAAATAAAAAGGCCGGTCCTCCCACAAGGACCGGATCATTCCAAGCTACCTACGCTCACTAAGTGGCCTTCCTGGTGCCCGCTGCACATAAAATATACTTTAACATGACCTATTCGTGCCCTCTACAATGTACAACATCTTCGGAATCCATAATACTGCGGTATATATCCCTCGCAATGCCATGCACCCACAAAAAAACTGCGTTGGGTGAAATTTGCCATCAAGATTTTGTATATAGATGGAACCTCATTGCCGCGCACAAGGCAGACATTAATATATATCGATGATGTCAAGCATTCTAAAAATCATTTGATAGGTATATATGATGACTGCAACGTGACAGGGCGTAAAACGGTCAAATGCACATGTTGTCAGGCATCTAGAACTTTACACTTGGCTAGAGATACAATGATAAAATCGACCTTATAATTAGGGTTTCGAACCCAAAAAACCCAAAAGTCACATATCTGCCAGTGTAATATGAAGTTGCCAACATGCAAAATGTGGTAAGCATGATTGGGTATAGTGTTAGGACAAAATTGTTTGCTGCCTGACGGGATGATTCAGCTCGATTTTCAATTGGATAAAAATATTTGAGTGACATGCCATGTTTTTGAATGCCCTCCAAAGGTTGAAACTCAAAAATGATAGGGTGCATGCTACACATGCATTGGATATAGTGAGTATATGAACATATACTGTATATGGCATATGTTCCCACATAGTTTATTAGGTCCTAAAGATGCTAAAACTCGGAGGATAGTCAATAGGGACCACAAGAGGATGGTTAAAAAAATCCCGCAAAACCGGTCCTTGTGGAAGGACCGAACGTGATTTGGGTCCTCCCACAAGGACCGCCGGGCAGTAGCCACAAATTGGCTCAGGATCCACTATTTGTCGAGATAATGCTGCGGCTTCATTCTTCTTGCCCACATGCATGCTCTGTTGAGCGCGTCAACAAGGCGCACAAGCTCATCCATTCCACTGTGCGGTCTCGGCTCGGAAATGCAGTGGTCCGCATGCTTTTGTATTCTTACGTAAATATGCGCTTGCTCAAGCGTTGTCCCAGGGGAATTCCCAGGAGTAAACTATTATCCTCTATTATCTTGAGGAATCATATCATATATTCAGATATACTATTTAACACAAACCCAGACAGCAAGAGTTATATCATTTGCTGTCCAAGTCTGAGAGACCAACTCTGTTACCTCTCTTTATTCTCTCCTCTGAGCTCACATATTATTTTCCCCAACTGTTCGCTCAGGCAATGTCACATCCACTCACTAATTTCCCTAATAGTTCGCTACTCTTATTCTCATCGAAATCAGACCCCCTACTATGGGTGTCTCAGCAGGTACGTCGTGCCTCCTGGCACAACTCTCCCCCCGTTAGGAGTGGACTTTCCCCTGAAACCACGACTAAAGCATAATCACACATACAATAGCGTACAGGGGTCTCGTGATTCCTCTGCTCATCAGCGTAGCAGAAGGGCTTCACCAAGGATCACGCTGCCAACGCTCATCCCGGATTCACCCAACCGCACACAACCGATATCTAAGGCAGGTCTTCAGTCTTCGTCTTCTCCTTCGAAACTCTGCTTGCCGTAGATCGGTTGCACTCGGTCCAAGGGTTATGACCGTAACATCGTTTACTTTCCTGTGCCTCCAAAAGTCAAGTGCTGGAACAGATGCCGCAGTAGACCCTCTGGAACACTGCGTGTGACTTCTGCATCCCCTTCCGATGACCACTCGGTCCCAGTTGTGCAGTATCAGGGTGAACTCCTGTTGCACGTCGATGCGAACAAGGAGTCGCTGCAGAGCATTGCAGTAAGGGTTCGGGCGGAGGCGAGCTCGCCCATATACACGTAGGTTTCATGTATCGTTTCCCATACATGCAGCAGGTGCAAGTGAGGGGCGCCGGCAAGTGGCTCATTACTGGCCTGAAACGCAGGGCGTCAGGGTAACGGCCCATCGGGTTCTCCACAAACCAGTGTTGAGGACGGAGATACTCGATGATGTCTAGGGTGCGTTGTACGCACGCGTCCGCTGTAACGAAATCGGGCGGACCTCCAGTGGTGCGGGCCTGACTGTACTGGGTACAAGGGGGGCTTGCCCATACCACGTCGAAGTACCCTGGGGGATACCTCCAATAATCCCAGCTCTCAATAATGGCCGTCACGTGAGTCGGCCGCCAAAGCGGGTCAGCGTCCAGGGTTACCGATCTCGAGGCTGGGAAGCAGCGGGCAAACTCCTTTTCCACGGAGCCTGTTCCACTGAACAATACCAATATCCGTACTGGCCGAGTATCAAGTGCAGCGAGGGTAGTGACATAGGTGACCTCGCCCTCTCTCGTCATTCCACGTTGTTCCCAAGGAAGGCATTCGTCGGTGGGGTTCTCAAACTCCTCCTCCCAGGGTCTCACCAACAGGTAGGCTAAAGAGGCACCTGACGCCACCGCAGCAGAACTGGGTGTATCGCGGCGTTGCTCTCGACGACGTAATGCAGCGTCACGTACCTGGCCCTCCATGGCCAGACGTTCGGTCTCAAAGTCCTTAAGCTGCTGCAGAGGTGCTCCACGCTCCAGCTTGTCTCGAGTCCTCCACGAATCGTGGGCCTTTGAGTAGCCCGTCCAGCGTACCTTCCATTCCACAATCTCCTTTCCTCGGGAGATGCGAACTCGTCGAGCCAGAATGCGATCCACATGGGCCTCGCGTTGTCCATCAACTATCACCGCCTCTGGGATTGCTGGCTGTATGTCGGCGTGACGCGAACGCATCTGCCCCTCCCACGTATGGCTTCAGTCGATGTTGTGCGAACACATCATGTATACGCCAGCGTGGGGGGAGCTGCAGTCGATAAGCCACCGGAGCACCTCGGTCTGCCTCCGGAAGACCCGCCTGCATGTCACTGTAGAACCGCTCCGTTACCGCCAACGGCCCATGCCAGCGCTTGCTGAGCTTCCTGCAAAGGGACCTGTCCATGAGCTTCTCCGTGAGGTGCTTGGCTTCTACCCAGACGAGGTCCCCCACCGCATACTCTCGCTGCCCATGGCGCTGATCGAAGAGATCTCGCTGCCGCTGCTGTGCCAACTCCAGTCTACCCCGCGCGTCCCGCAGCTGCGACGAAAAACGAAACGCCCATTCATGTGCAGTCCCCACCCCTCCTTTGCGTCGCCCATCGGTAGACTGGGCAGCTTCTAGAAACATGTCAAGCAAGCTGTGACATGGGTGACACACCATAGCACAACTCGAAGGGGGTGAAACCGGTTACGTCACTGCGCGAGTCGTTGATAGCAAACTCGACGTTGGTGGCGTACAGGTCCCAGTCCTCCGGACTATCATCGACGAAGGAGCGAAGCATATCTTCCACGACCCGGTTGGTGTGCTCCGCTTGACCATCAGATCGGGGGTTGTAAGGGGTGGTCATTGCCACCTTGACCCCCATCAACCGCATCAGCTCTTTCCAGAACGCGTCTTGGAAGCGTGGGTCCCGGTCGCTGACAATTTTCATAGGCGCGCCATGCTGCCTCCACACGGTGTCGAAGTAGATGCGAGCAATAGTGGCTGCTGAGCTGTCCCCGAAGTTAATGGGGACCACGTGGACCATCTTCGAGAGCTTACAGGTGAAGGCGACGAACGCGTCGTTCCCTTGCTCGGTCAAAGGTAGACCGGTGACAAAGTCCACACCCACGTCCTGCCAGTTTCGCGACGGGATCGAATGCGGGTTAAGCAGTCCATCAGGGTATGACGATCGGGGTTTCACAGCCTGGCAAGTGGGGCAGGACGCCACCCAAGCCCCCACATCATCCGAGGCGTTCTTCCACCAGAATCGACGAAGCACCCTTTCAAGTGTCTTGTCGCGCCCTGTGTGACCCGCTGCCAGGGAGTCGTGGGCTTCGCGGAACACAATCTCCCGGAGGGGTGAGTCCTCACCCAGGACCAGCTGGTAGTGCCCCGCAGCTACCCGCCACAGCACTTCGCCAACAATGCAGAAGTGCTTCGTGCTGTGATGGGGAGCTGACTGTACTTGCTCCCGCAGAGTACGAAGGGGCCCGTCTCGGCTGTACTCGTCCCGCAGGGCCTCAAGGAAATCTCCTCCAGAAACTGTGCCCTGCGCGTCCCGCATCTTTGACGCCTTGCCTGCATCAACAATTGGCGGGGGCACTCGCTGGTGTCGAATCCTCTGCGGTCTTGACCTCGAGGGTGGAGCATACACCACCAGCATCGGCCATGGGAGGTCCTGCAGCACTCCATCTGCTCCCTTAAACAGTTGGGTGGGATTCCCCTGAGAGTCATGTGTGGGGATGACCTCCTCAATACGCATCCCCGCGCGTCTGAAAAGCTTCCTCCACTGCGGCATGCGCGACTGTAGGTCCGGCAGCAGGAACACTGCAGAGGTGTTCTCGGGGTCTTGCCGCCACTCATGCACGTAGGTGCGGAGTACAGCAGGGAACATTGCTTACCCTGACGGGCCGGCCCGGGGCCGCTTGACGCCGCTCCGGGCCGCTCGCGGGCCGATGATGTGCCCACTTGCGGGCCGTCCATAATTTCGCACCGGCCATGTTTCGGCCAAAGAAAACAAGTACTTTCGATACTATTTTAACAATTCGCCATACTTAAATCCAAAATTTCGCGCCTGCGGCGGGCGATTTTAGTGTTCGGCCGATTTGGCCGATGGCTGGCCTATGATATTATCGCATCCGGGCCGATGGAGAAAAATAAAGCAATGTACTCTGGAGTACAGCCTCGATGGTGAGATGGTCGCTGTCATGTGGGGGGCTGCACCACACGTGAAGTCCTCTCCACTGCTCCTTTAGCCTCATACCAGCCATTCTGAAGAGCCGCCTCCATTGAGGCATGCGGGCCTGGATGTCCGGTAGAAGGAACACTGCCGAGGTATGTGCGGGGTCTTGCCGCCATTCGTCCACATACTTACGCAACACCGCCTCGATGGAGATATGACTGCTAGAGTATGGGGGGTTGCACCAGACGTGCTTTCCCCGCCACTGTTGTTGCAGACAATCAGTCCAGTAGGCGTCCACTTGGCGGTTCCGTCCACCCAGGTCACAACACGCGTCGACGTCGAAGCTGCCGAACTGTCGTTGGAGGCGCTCAAAGACCTCCTTGCGCACCTTCCAGTCTTGCCGATCGGCTGGGGGCTTGGCGGTTCGACTAGACGGCCGAGCTGGCTGCTTAGGCCTTCGAGAATCCGTAGCAGGCCGTGTCGAGGTTTTCGGCGTGACGGAAGGAGTCGTCGTAGCAATGGGTTGTCGCAGCCGAGCACTACGACGCAATACCGGGGTGGTTCCCGGGGTGCTCGTTTCCTGCCGGTGCTTTCCAGATTCGGACATATCAGCGAAGTAGTCGGTGGGAGCTCGCAGCATTAGTTGTGCTTCAGGCTGCATGCTGCATGTTGCATGCTCAGCTGGGCGTGTTGCATGCTCAGCTGGGCGTGTTGCATGCTCAGCTGGGCAGGTTGCATGCGAAGCTGAGCTGGCTGCATGCGAAGCTGAGCTGGTTGCATGCGAAGCTGAGCTGGTTGCATGCTCAGCAAGGCATGCACACTGAGAAGGAATCGTGGTAGAATGTGGTAAACTGGTGTTAAAATGTGGTAAACTGGTGGTAAACGGCGGTAAGCCCCTATGTGGGGTGGTAATCAGGTGGTAAACGTTAAAATATTTATAAAAAAAAAATAAATGACGGTAAATCATTGGTAATTTGCGGTAACATAGGTTGAAGCATGGTAAAAGCCTGGTAATTTCAGAACGGAGCGTGGTAAACGAGGATCTGGAATGGTAAATGGTCGTGGCCTAATGGTAAATGGATATAAAACTTCGCAATGTAGTATAAATATAGAGACGGAGCTGGTAAACCGTGGTAAACGAGGATCCTGAATGGTAGATGTGCAATTCTCTGGTCTGTGGCCAAGGTAGAATTGACAGGAGTGGAGCGACTGGCGAATGGCGGCCAGGTATGAACGCAGGCAGGGGTATACATCATCGTTCAGTAGATAGGTGGGATGCGTCACATACAGATCGTATCATACCTGTCTCGGCTAAACCAGTAGGGAGCCGAAAGGTAGCCGATTTTAGTGGCCACGCGCACCATAGCTGGTAAGAGAGAGGTAACGTAGCCAAGAAACCAAGTTAGGTTCTTGAAGTTGAAGTTTTCAAAAAACAGTTAAACTGTAAGAGTTTATTTTTTTGTTTATTTAATTTAAGTAGCAGAAGGTCGAGAAAGAAAATGGCTGGTAAGTAGTTTTACTTTTTTCTTGAATCACGCGGGTGACAGAAAGCAGTTCTGTTGCAATGTATGCAGAACAGGTAGTTTACTTTTAAAAGCGAGTACTGTTACTTAAGAATGGAGAGTACCCGAACAGGAGCAACGAGCGCTGCTGAACAAGGTGCACCTAAACGGGCAAGGACGGCCACGGTTGGCAGCGAGGCAGGCCAGGCCGCACTCGCTCCAAAGGTTACGTGCCCCATGCTTGTCTCTTGTGGATGTGCATGTTGGATAGGTTCGTGGCTTAATTAGTTAACCGCTGTTCGACTGAAAGAGCGGACGGCTCCTGAAAGTTTCTGCGTAAATAGGTGGTCAGCGAATATGTGGATACACACAGCCGGTGACTGCGCCCTGGTGCGGAATCACGTGCTTAGGAAAAGTCACCGGCTGTGCGTATTCATTCAGGTATGCAGGCCATGCCGCACTCGCTCCAAAGGTTACGTGCCCCATGCTTGTCTCTTGTGGATGTGCATGTTGGATAGGTTCGTGGCTTAATTAGTTAACCGCTGTTCGACTGAAAGAGCGGACGGCTCCTGAAAGTTTCTTCGTAAATAGGTGGTCAGCGAATATGTGGATACACACAGCCGGTGACTGCGCCCTGGTGCGGAATCACGTGCTTAGGAAAAGTCACCGGCTGTGCGTATTCATTCAGGTATGCGGACTCCCCTGTTTTCCGGCATGCACGCTGTGGGATGCCACTGCTGTGGGAATATCCCATGGTTTCCGCAGTGGATTCAAACATGCTTTCGTGAACTGGTGCGCAGGCCTCCGAAGCTGCAACCGTGCAGGGAGGCGGCCTCCCCCGGTCGCTGGAGGAGTGGTCGAGGAAAACCCGGTAAGACCGTGAACTTTTCCTTCCCCTCCCTTCCCGTACGGGATCCCGCCCGCCCGCCCTTCATCTAGTGAACGCAGCCGCCACTCCGCGGGTGCCTGGTCAGCAGCTTGTCGGGCGACTGTTCATCTGCGGTTGCGAATCAGCGGCCAAGGGGTGGACAGCGAGTCATGGGTGGGATTGTTTTTTTTTCCCGGCATATATCTTTGTGTATTTCTTTGTAGAAAGGTGCATAGGGTGCACGCAAGGAACATAGGACCCAGGGACAAAGGGTGCGGGGAGGCTGCTCCGCGCCGCGCCGAATCAGGCGCGTGGCGCGTGCGGCGCTCTCCCCGGCGCTGTGCCTTATCCTGCTTCATCTGCGGTTGCGAATCAGCGGCCAAAGGGTGAGCAGCGGCGCTGCAGGTCGTGGGTGGGGAGGGATGCGCGAGGGTGCGCGTACGGTAGATAGGTGCATAGTGTGCTCGCAAGGACCATAGGACCCAGGGACAAAGGGTGCGGGGAGGCTGCTCCGCTCCGCGCCGAATCAGGCGCGTGGCGCGTGCCGCGCTCTCCCCGGCGCTGTGCCTTATCCTGCTTCATCTGCGGTTGCGAATCAGCGGCCAAAGGGTGAGCAGCGGCGCTGCAGGTCGTGGGTGGGGAGGGATGCGCGAGGGTGCGCGTACGGTAGATAGGTGCATAGTCTGCACGCAAGGACCATAGGACCCAGGGACAAAGAGTGCGGGGAGGCTGCTCCGCTCCGCGCCGAATCAGGCGCGTGGCGCGTGCGGCGCTCTCCCCGGCGCTGTGCCTTATGCTGCTTCATCTGCGGTTGCGAATCAGCGGCCAAAGGGTGAGCAGCGGCCAAAGAGTGGCTCTCCCCGGGCCATCGACAGGGCCATGGATACCTGGCGATGTCGGTCCCGAGCTGCGCACGCTTCCACAGCCATCGAGTGTATGCCCCTGTGACAGTGTCCGTTCGCGTGTTTTTGTAGGGCCGCTCTCCCTGCTCTCTACGCACATGGCTGCTTGTAATAGTCCCCGGCGATGGCAAGTGTTTCATATGGTCGCTAGCAGCGGCGACTACCGGCCAGTTTAGTGAGCAGGCCGTGAGCAGGGATGGCGGAGGGTGCGCGTACGGTAGATAGGTGCAAAGCGTGCACGCAAGGAGCATAGGACCCAGGGACCAAGGGTGCGGGGAGGCTGCTCCGCTCCGCGCCGAATCAGGCGCGTGGCGCGTGCGGCGCTCTCCCCGGCGCCGTGCCTTAT
>LGRX02033744.1:0-61850 GCA_001247695.2 Cymbomonas tetramitiformis | reverse complement strand
ACTTCCCGTCAACAGCATATCACAGTGCATATATGCATACACTCCTCAAATGCGAACTCATGTCCAACTGCACGTGATCAGCTTCGCCTCCCTTGCGCGAAGATGATCACGTGAGGTTAGCCATCCGCACTACAACGCGCCCACACGAACAAACGTAACCACAAATCTGTATTCAAGTAACTTGTGTCACGCACAATAAAAAAGTTTGTAGCGGGTTGCCAGGTTTGTTCATTGTGAGATATATATAGCTACGGGTATATATCGGGTTACAGTCAGAATGCTTTCACTTTCGGTGTTTGCATAAGTGTAGATAACATAAGTTAGTCTCGGCTTTATGCCGGAAACCCTAAACCTGTGACACCCGTACTGTACGGAGTACTAGTACAGATAACAGGAAGTGACACACGGTGTGTCACATCCAGCACACCACCCTGGTCTATTACGGAGGAAGAGTTAGGGTGGAGCAGGGTTGCTGCAGTCTGAAAACACACCATCTCAAGCGGTGTAAACAATTCTAGAGGGGGCCTGTGCTCTTGGCCAGGGCGGTCCCAAATCTCTAGCTAGCTGTGCACACAGGTAGGCATCTTGGCCCAATACTGATCTAGCAAGCTACTAGCAGGCACAAAACAACTCTAGCCACTTTGAAAGCGGTCTACAAAGTAGAGTTCACTGTTGAAGTATGTTGCTGTTGTCAATCTCAAAGTTCAGATTGAAGAAGTCAAAAGTGTCAAAGCCCAGAGAACCAGAGTCCAGATTGAAGTTGTCGTCGGGGTCAGCGGGTCCAGAGTCCAGAAAGGCGGAGTCAGGGAAGAAGTCCATTGCGCAATTCAACGACGATCGCTCTTAATTGGAAGATGCGCTTTGAATTGGAAGACTTTTTGAAGGTCATTGTTTTGATGTTTTTTACATTATTTTAAACATATCATGCCCAAAAAATAGGGTGGTTATAATTTTGGAAGTTTTTCTCATCGTACGAGGCGGGGTTTTCAGAATTCTTACGATCGCACTAGTCACAGCACTAGTGCGATCTGACTTCGCACTAGTCACGCGACTAGTGCGGACTCAAGCGACACACGGCCGTACGGGGCACCCGGCGATGAACCAACGACATTCCGGTCACTCATGATCATTTTGGAAGCATTTCAAACCAAAAACAAAAAAATAAAACATTTGGAAGGAGTGACTTCTTCCAATTCAGAGCGTTCGTCGTTATTCTGACAATCGAAGTACTGCCCGGACACCACCGCCCGTGGAGCAATCTCCACGCCACAAAGTGCAGAGGCGGTGACGGTGTCCAGCAAAGCCATGCTAACACACATGAACAGAGCCGGCAGTGCTGCCGCCGTGAGGATACTTCCAATTGACGGTGCCCGGACACCACCAACCCGTGGAGCGGGCGGCGGTGTGTCCACATGTAATTCCTCGTCGCCAGACTCCGAGTCAGCCACGCTAGCTGAATCATGCGTGGAAGAAATGTACGGAGGCAGGGGGTTGAAGGATTTAAGTGAGACCTGCGGCTCGGGCTCGAAGAAGCCCAATTTCACAGACATGCCGTCCATAAAGGACTGCTCGAAGGGGGTTCGTTGTCGACGAACTGCTTCGGGAAGATTAGCGCGCTCTCGTCGTTGTCGATCGTCACTTGCGGCTCGGGCTCCGCGATGCTCTCGTCGATCACGGCGGGCGTGGCCGTGCCGAAATGAACCATTGGAAAATGTTGCGGAGCCGGCTCAACACCACCGGCTACCTGCTTCAGCTCACGGAGAGCCGTGCGCGCCTCGTGCACGCGGGTAGCAAGGAGAGAGGGCGGAGAAGGGATTAAGCCTGCGTACTGTGCCCGAAGGCCGATGTTGTTGTCGTCGGCGAAGGTAAAGGGCTCCTCGTCGTGACGAACAACGGGTTGATCATGTTGTCCACAAAGTCGAGCGAAGGTGGCGTCGTCCTGGGCGTCGAAGGCGGTCTGGAACGCGGATACAATCTCGTCGTTCTCGTCGGCAGCCACCAAGTCGCACTCCGCGCATGCCATGTCGTCCGTGGGGCAATTCGCGGTGTCGTGAAAGTGTCCAGGTGGACAACGCGCGCACTCAGGGACGAAGGCGGAGGAGGCCACGTGGAACGAGATGTTGTGGGCGGAGTTCTTTTTGTAGTGGTTTTGACTCCAATTCCCGTCGGTCTTGAGCTCGCGGCGAAGCGGAAGCCCTTCCGCCCGCCATAGCCTCCGACACGATTGTCGCGGCCATGGAACTTTCCGTCATCCCTCCTGTTGCGCTCATCCCGCCAACGTGAGGGTGGGAAAGAGACACCACGCTTACCGTCACGCTGCGGGTGGCGACGGGAGGAATCCACAAAGCCCGAAAGGGGCTCGTCGCCCTTCGTGACGGAGTCCTTGAGCGCCACGAGAGTCGAAGTGGCGGCCTCCAATTGCTTCTCGAACTCCATGATGAGGTCCTTCACGTTCACGTCACCAGAGTAAAGCATAGCCGGTGAAGTCGGAGGTGACGGCTTAGGCTGCTTCGCGCGGCCAACACCGTTCTCGCTCTCCCAAATCTCGAGGATGTGGGCGTAGATGTCCTCGAGGTCGACCTTGGCCAAGTCCACGTCGAGCCGTAGCGGCGTGGTGACCTTGTCGTACATGATGGGGTCGAGGGACGCGAGCAGTTGCTTCTTGGCCACCATGTCGTCGAGCGGACCAGAGGCTGCGTTGCGGATGGCGGTCAAGCAGGCGTCGAAATCTTGAATCAGCGGGTCGGGGTCGAGCTTGGAGTCGAAGTAGATAGCGCACAACTCCTCGTAGTTCCCAAGGGGTCGGAGAATACGAGGAAGGAGCCTCTTCGTGACCTCAAGTAAAGCCCGCTTCCCATCTCGCGGGGAAGCACGTCCAGAAGCGTCCACCCAACGCCTTGCGGGTGAGTGCGGCTTCGTCAAAGATGTCAACGTCGTAAAGAGGATGGCGTTGTAGACGTTGTTGACCTCCTTGGTGGCGTCCGCCAAGTCGAAGAGGGTGTCGTTGGCGGTGTCCTTCAGCTCAAATGCCGACTGCAAAGATGTCACCAACGACGTCCATAGAACATTCCGGTCCGATTCGTCACCTCGGAATGCCGCATCCTTGGAGCCAAGAGCGTCTCGAGACGTCGTCCTCTTGATTAAATCCAGGGGAGAAGTCCTCTCCGGAGGCCTTTCGGCCAGTTTTCGAGAAAACATTTGTTTTTTCTTGTTTTGACATCTTTTTGCATACTTAAGGGTCAAAACTCTTTCGGCCAATCTTCGGCCAAACCCTCTTTTTGGGAGACTCTCTCGGCCAGGGGCCGGTCAATCGCGACAGGACTTCTCCCCTGATTAAATCCACGTCCCATGATGAATTCTGAACGGCCACGGCACGTGTCCGCTCAGGAGCTGTTAAATTAGCTGCCGGAGATGCAGGTGTCGGCCGATAGCGCATCCCAACGTCTCGGGAAAAAATTGTGTCTAGACGAATCCGGTTGTGATCCCCCATGGGAGGCGTAGCGTGCGAAGAAACACTCATGATAAAATCCTATAGGTGGGTACGTCGGGGTAAGGTGGCGATGGCGCGGAGAGGAGGAACTCGTGGAAATGGTGATGGCAAAAGCAGTCAAAACGTCCGTAACTGTGAAATCCCAATTGTAGAAATGCGGAAGTCGGAGTACACGTTGCGCAAGAAGTCCGCGACAAGGAGTGATCAATTCCAGTCAAAACGAAAATCCCGTGGACATCCAGAAAATCACGTAGGGTACGCTGCAGCGATAAACACAATTACTCCGTAACGACGCGTGCCTCAACCGCGAGTTCTCATAGCGCAACCATCAAATGGGGCCCCCAACGCCCCACCAAGCGGAGGCGTTTAGCCAATCATGCTACCAAAAGTAGTGGAAGGTGCCTGGCGCACCATAACCTGTGAGATATATATAGCTACGGGTATATATCGGGTTACAGTCAGAATGCTTTCACTTTCGGTGTTTGCATAAGTGTAGATAACATAAGTTAGTCTCGGCTTTATGCCGGAAACCCTAAACCTGTGACACCCGTACTGTACGGAGTACTAGTACAGATAACAGGAAGTGACACACGGTGTGTCACATCCAGCATTCATTTCACTTGAGTGGATGAACAATCTACGTGACCTAGGCGACTCCCCGGAATGCCGGTGCTCAAGGAATGGTATACAATCCTTGACGCAACCATAGTACCGTGCTTGCTTAACGCCCGTTAAGCAAGCATAGTGCAAGGCATACGAAAAGTTCCGGATAAGTTCAACCGGGTGAAACGCGAATGGTTGCAGATTTCAGCGCTCTCCGCAAACCCAAACCCGATGGCGGCATCCTACCCTACCGGATGCTGGAAAGCGACTGTCCGGACACCGCAGGAGGGTCAAAGGCATACATAAGTCCTCTATATATGCCTTTTTAAAACTACCTACGGTGTCCGAATTTCCCATGATGTTGTTTTTCACTGATTTTCAGAGGCCGCGGCATCATCCGCTCAGCCGGTGACCCCCGCAGTCCTACGTGTCGGTGGCCTCCGGGGGAATTCGGACACCGTACGTCGACGTGTAAGGTCCTAATTGGTGGGTATTGTATGTCGCCGTATCCGGCGCATGCCGCGCGGTGCGCGAAAACGGCATGCACTGCAAGATAAGGCGGCACTTTTGACGACTGGTGAACTCGTCGATCTGAACGGCAAGAAGGCGATTTGAGGCAATCACGGAAGCTCACAGTCCTCAGATATGGTGTGCGATTATATCGGCTTGTCAGTCAGTTACACTACAAATACAGTCTTAAAATTGGAGACAAATTGCCGTATGATGATATGATGATATAATGACATGATGACATAATATCATGATGACATATTGGCAGAATGACATGATGTCATACTGTCATGATGTCATGATGTTTATGTATGATCATCGCAGCGAACATTCCAAGAGTGTCACGCGACTGCATGTTGAGACACTAATCGCAATTAACAAATAGGGGATGCTCGACTGCGCTGTCCCTGTGGTCCCCGACCAGAGTACTAATCTTGCCCAACGGTGCTCGACTTCCGTGCGCTGTCCCTGTCGTCCCGACGAGTACTAATCTCGCCCAACGGTGCTCGACTTCCGTGCGGCCGTCCCGTCGTCCCCGACCGAGTACTAATCTCGCCCAACGGTGCTCGACTTCCGTGTGATATAAATAACGGTATTTTCACTCGGTACCATCGATGGCCAATCGCGTTTCGGAAACGAATCGCATCCAAAACCGAATCGGACGGGCGACGCGAAATGATAGCGCCGACAAATCCAAAATGCTTGATCGCCCGGCCCCACTGTCCCCGACCGTAGTACTAATCTCGCCCAACGGTGCTTCAAACTCAGAAACGATTAAATGCCCCGTCCCCGCTGTCCCCGACCAGGTACTAATCTCGCCCAACGGTGCTCGACTTCCGTGTGATATAAATCACGGTATTTTCACTGGGTACCATCGATCCAATCGCGCTTCGGAAACGAACCGCATCCAAAACCGAATCGGACGGGCGACGCGAAATGATAGCGCCGTCACGATTCGCGCGTGATGACCTCCACGCGACTGCATGTCGAGTCATCTCGACGTCCCATAAAAAAACGAATCGGACGGGCACGATGGCGCGGGGTGGGGGGGGGCGCCGTCGCGATGCGCGCTTTGATTTAATTAGTAATTGACAATTGACAATTGTAATTGTAATTGTAATTAGTTGCCTGCGGCGCGCCCCCAACTCCGCAGACATAATGCAAATCGATCAAGGTCCCGTTTCGATCCCTCGCGTGCGCGTCATTTTAAACGATGCGGTGCTACCTTTCCGGTTTGCCTGCATGGTTCGAGAAAACTATATATATATTATTAGGGCTGATAAGCGAGCCCTCAATATATCAATAATAAGCTGGTGTTTATTGAACAGTAAACACCCATGCAACGTATGAGCGGGGATGAGTGCAGGCTTTTGTGAGAAGATACTGCTCTAGCACAATGCTAGCTCATATACCAGATGTCTCCCATCGCATAGATGGTACCGCCATTGGGTTGTGAACCCGAGACATTGGTTGAACGACCAGTATAGGCAGAACGAATGATGCGTTCGCCCTAATATACTGCGCATGCTTGTTCCGCACATGCTAGAAGCGAAGATGATTTCTTGTTTGTACTTCAAGATTGTATCTTGCTTTGCCATCTTCGAGTTCGACGTACGAACTCTCGATGGCAGGTATCATTCAGGTCTTTCCTTGAATAATGACGGATGATGTGACTTATCATCTCGATGACATGTACAGTCATAGTCGACCGTACTGACGACTGTCTGTCATTATAATATATGCCATGACTCGACATGACATGATATGGTATGACATGTCTGACAGGTATGGCACGTATGACATGTATGACACATGTGTCATCGGTCATAACCCTGACAGATCTCCCCTCTTAAAAGAGTTGTGACCTCACAATGGGCATACCTTTATATATGTCTATGATGTCTTTGTTGTTGTTGCTTCTTGCTGGTACCAGGCTTCTTACACCGATTTGAGGCGTCCCTCATGGTGTTTTAGGTTATTGGGGGGAACTGAGTCCACTTTAGTCCCTCACCTTAGGCATTAGCCTTACAGTTCTTATGGCTATTACCCGGCGGGAAAGTACTATTACAAGTACTTTGCTAAAACTATGTGATATCCGGTATACTTGGTGATATGGGTCGTTTAACATTTTTGAAAATTCATTTACGACCCTTTTTAATTTCCCAAATGACTCACACGTGCCGTTATCAAGTTTAGGTTGGTATATTTATAGCATACTTTTAGGGTGTGAAAAACCAGAAAATAATTAATTTCTGAAAGTACTGTCACAAGTACTTTCGACTAGATGTGTTGTTAGGTGCTGTTAATGGGCCTAGGATGTCGAGTAAAGCGGTGCCCAACATTATTGGGACCTTGTTCGAACGTGTGCTACGTTGCATGCTATTATGATAAAGGTTGGGGCTCAAAACACGTGGTGATGTGGGCCGCGCTCATCAAATACAGAAAAATTCGTGATTTCCATAGTCACCGTCCATATGGTGCACGTCATATGTGGGTGCATGGTGACCGCATATGTGAATGTATAGAGCTCGTTAACATTTCTAAAATTCGATATACTGCCATAGATGAGTGTCCTTTGAGTTGAGGGGTTTGATCCATGTTTAGCTTGCACAATTTATGGCATTCCTCCCAAGCGGAATGCTGGTCACATACTCCACAATAATGCCATTTTGGCCACATTCAAACCCAAACCCAAATTGCCATAACTGCCTCGATATTGCGATCCATGCGAGTTATAAAGTGATGTATATATCAAATATATCGATCTTAACATTAATGCATGGCCGTACTAGTATTACACCGCTTGCCGAACCGATTTGAATCAACCCTACTATTAAACAATAGATTTCCAGACACACTGCCACATTTAATTTCAGGAAAATTAATTTTGGAGCCTAATTACTCCAACTGCACGATTTTTTTAATTTTGACTTTCTTAAACTCTAATGTGAACACGTAGAGGCCAATATATTCCCACTCAGAATGATAGCAGCGCACATTCCTAACATATTACACACTCAGTGGTTACTCTGGTAAGATAACATAAAAGTAGGGTCTTGCTATGGTGTTTCGATCAAGGTCCAAAAATGGGTCTCGTAGTCCACAACATCGTTACAAATCATCTCCGAGCGATACTCGGTACAAGGGTGCCCGTTGGGAGAATCCACGGCATGCTACTTGTGTATGCGTAATGGTACGTTGTCTGCTAGGCTCTGAACTCTCTTCGAAACTCAAATATGCACCTTAGACATCGATCGGGGTCCCAAAAATGGGTCTCGTAGTCCACAACATCGTTACAAATCATCTCCGAGCGATACTCGGTACAAGGGTGCCCGTTGGGAGAATCCACGGCATGCTACTTGTGTATGCGTACTGGTACGCTGTCTGTAGGCTCTGAACTCTCTTCAAAACTCAAATATGCACCTTAGACATCGATCGGGGTCCCAAAAATGGGTCTCATAGTCCACAACATCGTTACAAATCATCTCCGAGCGATACTCGGTACAAGGGTTCCCGTTGGGAGAATCCACGGCATGCTACTTGTGTATGCGTACTGGTACGCTGTCTGTAGGTTCTGAACTCTCTTCGAAACTCAAATATGCACCTTAGACATCGATCGGGGTCCCAAAAATGGGTCTCATAGTCCACAACATCGTTACAAATCATCTCCGAGCGATACTCGGTACAAGGGTGCCCGTTGGGAGAATCCACGGCATGCTACTTGTGTATGCGTAATGGTACGTTGTCTGCTAGGCTCTGAACTCTCTTCGAAACTCAAATATGCACCTTAGACATCGATCGGGGTCCCAAAATGGGTCTCATAGTCCACAACATCGTTACAAATCATCTCCGAGCGATACTCGGTACAAGGGTTCCCGTTGGGAGAATCCACGGCATGCTACTTGTGTATGCGTACTGGTACGTTGTCTGTAGGCTCTGAACTCTCTTCGAAACTCAAATATGCACCTTAGACATCGATCGGGGTCCCAAAAATGGGTCTCATAGTCCACAACATCGTTACAAATCATCTCCGAGCGATACTCGGTACAAGGGTGCCCGTTGGGAGAATCCACGGCATGCTACTTGTGTACCCTATCCTACCATAAGATCCCTTAGTTTAAACACACTTGTAGGGCTGGGTTTGACCCGCAACTTATCATACATGCCATCATGTCATCAGATTTATTGTCACATACATGATTAGATGCGATATATAGTTATGATTTGAGTGATCGCCGGCTTGTTCATCGGCCAATGCGTGCTTTCAAAAAATTCAAAAGGAGAGGGCACTATCTTTGCAACTACAAAACAATGGAATGTAACAAAAAATGCTACCCCCTTGGCTTCTAGCATCCATTGAGAAGGCTACAAGTGGAAAGCCGACCAATGGGGCATAAGACAACTCAGTTTAGGTCCTTAGGGGACTGGGATATGATTGGCAGCCCCCCCCAATAATGGGAAGACCCCGAAAAAAATTATGCCGTGAAAGTACTTGTGACAGTACTTTCGGCGTCGAAAGTACTATTACCAGTACTTCCGGGTAATAGCCACTTAGGATGTAGCCCCCTTTGAATTGCGTATCGTATTTCAAAGTGACGATTCAAGGTTCAATGAATTGCGTTTCGTGATACAGATTGACGCTGGATTACTGATTGATCCACACGTATCGTGCGTCAGAGTGACGATTCAAAGTATCCGAAGTATACGTTACGGATTATTGCGCTAGCCGTCGTCGCTTTTGCGAACGATGATCCCACGATTTAACGATTTATAATCGAACGATTCTCGGCCTGATATAGTGCACCCAACCCTTCCTCCCCTCCTTAAGCTACTTTGGAGGATCACAGGCGGCAACGGGGAGCCCGTGTTTGTTTCCGGAGTTATTTCACCGGGGGCTTGTTTTAATGCAAACAGAGTGGCCCTGCTTAACGGGATTGGACTTATAATCCTTTACCCGGTCTGCTCACTCTTGATTATTGGTCCAGTACGCACGCTTTGACGAACATCTATAGCGATGAGTGAGAGTGGATTCGCCACGTACTAATGTGAAATTTATTTAGTTATGTTTGTCAAGCACAATTTAGGATCACAACTCCGTCTACCTCAGTCGATGTCTCCGGTAGCTTCGGATGACTGGCCACAGAATCCGATGACAAACCACGGTCTTGGCAAAGGTAGCATTAGCAGTTTTTCACAGATATTGGTACCCGCATATGCGTATCTGTGTAAGGGTATGATTTATACAAGGCTCACTACACCTTAGCAAGGAAGGATCAATTCCTGCTCCTGTCATATTAATTTGATGCAGGGTAAAAAATGTTAGGGATATAACCCTGCAGTTCTCGGGTTGCAGCCCATTGCACCGAAGGTGCATCGCAGTTCTTGGGATGCAGCCCTGCAGTTCTTGGGATGCAGCCCTGATATATATATGACCGATTGACGAAAACCTCTTGGGTACATGTTTCCACGGCCTGATTATTATTTGGTCGGCAATTATTGGCAAAAGTCATCGGCTATCACCTTTTGACTCAGAAGCCACAATGTTATAGAAGCTGCGACCTATTCTGATCATATGCGGCAGTTATGCCTTCAGCATACATAGACAATATGATTATGTGGAACTTATAATCCCACTTAAGTTGCATCATGATAAATTTATCCAGGTGTTAACAAGTGTTCAGGATTTGATAAGGGGTTGACGCCCCACAAGCTAAAGGTCACTGTCTCATAAGGCTCGCCTCTAGTGTGCGGCTTTGAGGATCAGCGTCCCAGCGAGGCACAGGCATGATGCTTCCTTGATCATGGTGGAGCTGGAACTGAGAATGTTCAAGATATCCGAAGACAAGAAGGCTTTTTGTTGGCCAGAGTTGCTGTCTAGATGCTTAACCTCAATGGGGTTGCATTCGGATACAAACTGTGCAACCATGCATGTGACTCATACATTGGTGTATGATATTGATGAATCGTCTCTTGTCATGAACCTGGAAGGCATGACGGGCAAATAGCTAGAGTGGGGGATTTACTCACTCGGCTTTGCTGTTATGGAATTCGATGCCTGTTGGCACTACTGGCAATCCTTTGCTCAAATGCTTTCCTTAAGACATTGGCAACAACTTGTGTGCCAGCCTCTCCAGATTTGGGGAGAAACCATGGATCAACAATTCATCAATCAAAACACATGTTACCAAGGTTGATTTAACGAATCCTTCAACTCTTGAATTTCGACAATCAGCATCTTAGGTTGTTGACGTCAAAGTGATGGTCGTAAGCTTACAATATAGCTTATTCACATTTGAAAAACCATCGTTCTCCTATGTCAGTGCCCTTCATATAATATGATAGAGCCGGAGAAATATGCATCTATGATTTCTTCATAATGAACTTCATGTGTCAGTAAGTCAAATAAGACTTCATTTGATGCTTCAATCGGCATGATGTACCGTGTCGTTAAACTTTATGACTGCTATGCACAGATGCTGGAACTTTTCATAAGATTTTTGATCTTCCTAGCAAAATTGCAATGATGTAAAATCAATTTGTAGCAGCTGTATGAGGATGAATGAATCTATATTCCTTCCTCCCCCTTTAAAAAGAGGTGTATCAAACCAATCAGATGGTGATGGAGAATGCTATTCAATCATTATGTTATGTGAAAATGGTTTGATAGAAAATCAGATTGAGATTACTCATTGAATGATTTAGAGGTAACAATGTCAATCTGAACACCGATTCTCTCTACGTCATACCGGCAATATGCCTGACGTTTTTGAATGTGGCAAATGCCAGATGATGTCAAATGCAGTCGTTGGGTTGCAGCCCACATACTTTGTCAGTTCAGGGTCACTATAGTGTGCCCAACTTTGACAATGGTTCTGGATAATGATTGTCATAATGAACAATGAAATCAGTGATGGTACCGACGTTGACTTTGGTATCGAAGCTAATGGAGAGTCAATCAAGAAGTGTCTGTAGTGACAACAACTTAGTACAAGCTGCATTTTTGTACTTGAATGGCTGGTATGTCATTTTATTATGATTAGAACATGGCATTGCTTAGTGATATGTGTATCTTCTTCAACACATGATCACTTATCTCAATGGTGCCCATTTTGTTTTTGGGCAAACACTATTCAGAGACTTGTCATGGTAAAGAAGTATGAATGATGAATGTGTCATTTCAATCCGATAGAATTGTGACTTGTTGATGACTATAAAATTTCGGTCATTTTCCAGATGAGGATGGACTGCGCTTGGAAACCAGCTGCAGATTGCGGGTTCGAGTTCCGCCATGGCTTTTCCCAAGACTTCGTGGCCTAATGGTCGAGGCAACAAATTTCTAAACATTCCAGAATGAGCTTTCAGAGAGTCATAATTCCTCAATGAAGCATGTGTGTTGTCAGATATATAGTCGGGTGTATATATCGGATAACGGAGAATAAACCCTGAGTTAAGGGTTTCGATATCAGAACGGTAAAAGTCTCAGATTGATAAAAGAGATACACATAAATACTAACGGGTGTTTCCCGTCTACTGGTGACGGTCACCCAGCCTACTATAGGAAGTGACAGGTGACAGTCTTTACTGTCGGTGTGTCACATCCAGCACACCACCTAGGGTGGTGACCGGAGCTAGTAGTGAACGAAGCAAACAAACTCCCTACTCAACTTCAGGAGGAAACTGTAGCACAACTGGGGGCCTGTACTCTTGGTCAGGGCGGTCCCAGGTCACAGCAAGATTGTCAGATACTGCTGTTACTTTGCTAAAACCCTAAACACAGCTCAAATTCAGAGAGCCCTTCCGCACATCTAGGAGGCTACACTACAGCTAACTCCCAGGCAGGCACGGCGTGACTAACTCTAGCCACTAGTGGTCTTCGGAGCTGTCTGCCCGGCTCGGAGCAGCGTGACTGTGAAGCAGTTGCCGGCCCCCGGGGCCGGTGATGAATCATTCGTAGAAGAAATTGACGGGTTCTCGATCACGGGAGGCTGCACCGCACCGGGATGCTGCCAAGTGCTGCCCGACGGTGGAGCCTCGTCATCTGAAGATGAAGCCGGCGACAGCGGAGGGCCGTCCACAAACAACTCGGCAGGCGGTGGCGGTCCGGGATGCCACGGCATCGGAGCCATGTAGAGGCCCTGCCTCCTCTGCTCCCGCCGTTGGCGACGAGGCGGAATCGCACACGGCACGTCATGAACCGCCTCAGTTGGCGAAGCCCCCGTAGTCGGGACTGCTGCGGCAGTCCACGGAGCACCACCGACCGGTGGACCCGTGCATGTGCGCGCATCGGGACCACCGACACCGGCAACGGCATGCGGCGCGGCGGCGGCACAAATTACAAAGAGTGCGCACACCAAGGAGGAAGTGAGGAGAGACCTTCCGAACTTCGGAATGCCGTTCCCGCAGCCGTACCGTGGCCGCGGCGGTGTCACCGAGGCATCTCCGTCGTCATCGTCGCCCGTGGCGTAAGCCGCGGGCTCGTAGTCGATCACGCGCTCCGGCGCCTCAACCGCGGAGAGCAAGTTCATGCTCGCGGCCGGCTCGTCGGGCACCAATGCAATCCCCGTGCCCTCAATGAAGTCGGCAAACGTGCGGGTGACGGGAGGGCAGAAGGGGTTTGGCGGACCGGTCCAATCCTCCTCGGACTCAACCGACGCGGGCGGGGAGTGCGCGGGTGGCTCCGACACCACCGGCATGTCGGCAGTGAAGGTGTTGATGTTGAACGTGGAAGCTCCAGCCGCGTGCGCCATCTCAGAGAACTCGGCGACGGCGGACACGAGAACCTCACCGCCCTCCTCGCAGAACGAGCACGCGGAGAGATCGGTGAAGACCTCCGGCTTCCCGCCCGCAAGCATGCAGAGGGCGTCGAACTCCACGGGGTCGCCGTTGTCGATGGCGTGTTGGAACTTCGCGGCCAACACGGAGTTTTCGGCCTCTTCGGCGAAGGCGAAGGCCGAGAGTCCGGTCCTGCCCCCGTTCGGGCAGTCCCGGTGCCAGTGCCTCGCCTTCCCCTTAGCACATACCTGATTTTGGCAGTACGGGATTGTCGCACCGCTTTCGCGGTGGAAGGCCACCTTCCGCGAGACGGACTGAGACCAATTCCCCCCTTTGGGGAGGGGCGAGGCTGCGAAACGGGTCTTGACCCGGCGGTCCGGTTTGTCCGCGCGAGGGGTAAATCCCCGCGGAGACGGTTCGGACTCGGCGGTGACGAGGAAGGTGGCCAATTGCCTCTTCAAGTCGAGCACCATTGTCCGCAAGTCCGCGATCTCGCTCGCCGCACCCGACCCATCAACGTCCTTCTCCATGAAATGCGTGCCGTGGGAGTACCGGTGTGCCGATGCGGTGGCGGTGCCCGCCCGCACGTGCTCGCCGTAGCACTCCCGCACCCACTGCTGAATGGTGAGTAGGTCGTGGGCGGCTCGCTGGTCGTGAAGGAGCAAACGGGACACCACCGGTTGGTAGAAGGTGGCGTCGAGGGCTTTGATGAAAAGGGACTTCACGTCCTCGTCCTGGAGCGTTGATCTCGTCCTCGCTGCCTTGAGCGCGGCGTTGAAGTCCTCAATGGGTCCATGAGGGTCCACGCCCGCAACGATGCGGACGGCAAACATGTCCGCTTGTCCCTGGAAGGGGTCCCCGACCGGGATCATCCGACGGGCGAACTCGAGTAGGACACGCTTACCGTCTGCTGGGAAGCTGGCGCTGGACGAGTCCAACCAGTCCGCTGCGGGCGACGAGGGGTCGATCAGCAGCTCGATCGTGGAGAACAACAAATTGTTGGCCTCCACGCGGACGGCCAAAGTAGCGTCGTCCAGCGTGAAGAGCGGGAGGAAACCGGTGTCCTCAGTGACGAATGCTGCCTGCAGGGCAGAGACCATCCTCGTGAAGATGGCCGCCGCGTGGGGCTCCGCACCGGAAAATCTCCCCTCTTTGCCGTCGAACAACTTGCGCTGGACGTGCTTCGCCACTTTCATGTCGAAGTGCTCCCGCTGTAAGGTGCGTACCGATGCCAAAAATGTAGCACCCGCCGAATTAGCGGCCGGCTGCTGCCGCTGTCGGGGTCGCGGGCGTGTTGGCATGCCTGGCAGCAACGGAGTCAAAGATTGTGCTTAATGTGCGGCGGCGATGCGCCATGCTAGCCGTTGATCTAGTAGAAGCAACCATGATGAAGAAGACTACAAGGGTGGAGTGAGGCAAGAAGACGTGGAAAAAATGCGGTAGTCTTGGGCGGCCAAGAAATGTGGTGGGTCGCCGATACGGCTGCCGTGAGAGAACAGAAATTCCGAGAAGTCGTGTGGTAGATGGCGGCCGATACGAAACGGTGTGGTGACCAACCAGGATGCGTAAACCAATCCAACGTTAAATCCCGTAGAAAAGATGCCCTCAAAGGCCTACAGCCAGCCGTAAATCAACCCACAAAACTTAGGCCATACCCGCGACTGCCGGCACTCCCACGCGCGGAGCGCCTCACTCCATCCCAAGCGTCCGGCTTTAGCCAATCATCCTCGCGGTGTCGCAGTGGCTAAATAAAACGTAAGTGGGGTCAAACCTGTCAGATATATAGTCGGGTGTATATATCGGATAACGGAGAATAAACCCTGAGTTAAGGGTTTCGATATCAGAACGGTAAAAGTCACAGATTGATAAAAGAGATACACATAAATACTAACGGGTGTTTCCCGTCTACTGGTGACGGTCACCCAGCCTACTATAGGAAGTGACAGGTGACAGTCTTTACTGTCGGTGTGTCACATCCAGCATATATTCCGAAATTACGTGTGTGTGATGGCCCAAAATACCGGAATATCCAAGTACACTAGATATCAGAAAGTCCCGTACTCGTGTGAATAAACTGTGTAAGATAAATAAACCCTAAGCTAGATATACCCGGAACGGTCTCGGACGGTCTCGGAGTCTAGCCTACCTGTGACACAGCGTGTGTCACAGTACGAACCTACAGATCAGTCAGCAGTCCAGTGTTGGTCCTAGGGATCTGTCATAGGGGCCTGACCGGGACTCCCAGTCAGGGCTGCCTATACAGATTCAGCACACCACCCCAACACTGTGGGTGGTGACTGGCTAGGAGAGTCAGAAAATGTAAGGCTGTAAGTGTTAGGGCAGGAGCCAGGGTGACAAGGCCTAACTGCTAATCTAACTGTGCAATTCTGATACACAAATTAGAACCCTCTAGCTAGCACAAGAGCAGAAACTCACAGGCAATTAAGGTCCTGCTAAACTACTGAAAGGCTCTGTGCCAGCAAGTCAAATTGAAGATTTCAAAGGTGTCAAAGCAAAACCATAAACCAGATTGAAGAAGTCTTTGAGGTCACAGGAGTTCTGCACACCACCATGTTGGTGTGCCTCCAGAGTGAGCAAGAAGTCAATCGACAGTACCAAAGTAGTCAGCGGTGGCCTCACGGAAGTCCATCCCATAGTAGGAAGTAAAGTAACCAGCTCCATAATAGTGCCCCGCATCAAGAGGACCGCTCTCATGTAAGGCCATGCCGTAGTAGAATGCCATGTCAATACCCAAATCCGCTTGAGCCAAATCCTGAAATGCTAAAAAGCTCAAAGTGTCAGGAGGCTCGGGCGGCTGAAGCTGTGGCACATCGTCAGGCAATAGGAGACCCTGAGCCGTCATCACCGGATCAAGAAAATCATTCGTAGAGAAAAATGACGGAGCCTCCCAATCGAGATCACCACCAGGCGAAGGCATCTCCGTAGCCGGTGCACATGCCGACACAGCAGAAGCTGTGGACGCCGAAACAGACACACCTGCAAAAGAAATGCACAACAGAGAGAGCACCGCGAGAGCGCCGATCGCCGGCGTGCCAAAGCCGAAAGGCGGCACACCGCATCCGATAGCACCGGACGGAGCCCGCGGCTTCACCGCGAAAGTACCGTCGGCGTAATCCTCGTAGTCGTCCGTGTCATAGCCCGTCAGGTCAGACGGGTGGACGGCGGCGTGATTCACCGTCTGCACGAATCCTCCGAACTCACCGCATGTCGCCTCCGTGGTGGTTACCCGCGCCGATTGAGTTGGCGCGGGCTGTACATCCTTCACCTGCGAAACAGGCATAGCAGGGGCCGGCACGGCGGACGCCGATGCCGCCGCACCACCTGCCGGAACCTGCCCCTCCGGTGTGATCCCCGCCGCAGCGGCAGGGCCACACACCAGAGCCGATGCATGCCCCTCAACCGCACTCCCAGGAACAAAGGACGCGTGAGTGTAATGTACAGTAAGTCGCGGTCTATAAGAAACTGTATCTACAAGAAACTAGCCGCTGGATTTCTCGCAAAAAATTAAGAAACCCATAAGAAGCTACCCGCTAGCAATTTCAAACCGGAGATGTGAAAAACCCCCTCATTAAGAAATCGAGACGCTAGGTTCACCGAACCCGATACACATATTTAATATCTTATAAGAAATTATTATCGAAATTAAGCACGGAAAAGTATAGTGAACTTTATCGTGGTTGGTATATTCCATAGTAGCATTATGATTACAGTAAGGCAATTTCGCGTGGAAGATATTTAAGCATACAAATCATGCGACTACAATACAGTATGATAATAGCGTGAGGTGGTCATGTTAATGCACATATGATATCCAACTTGGTCTTACTGTACATATACTGTCCAATTTGGTCGTACGATACATATACTATCCAGCTTGGTCTTATAATGTAGAGTGTCTCATCCTAACATCACTTAGCATAATCATCGCATGAAGCAGTGTGAGTTACATGCATCAACCTACTTTGCCTTCTGCAGTGCTACCCAAGATCCAGCTGTGGCATTAGCCATCTCAGCCTCAGGCAGACCACCAACATACCTCTCTTCACCGAAGCAGTGGCTCGCTTCACGGTCATCCACTCCATAGTAGACCTTGAAGTTAAACCCAGACTCGTTCCTGGGGAGTTTGCGCTTCACCCTCCCCAATTGCCAGCCACGCAAACCGGCCACAACCTTTTGGGTCAAAGCGTATTGTTCTGTCAAGTCGTTCACCGAAAATAATTTCTCTTTCTCGCGTTTGAACTCGAGATCTGTGATGAGGTTCTCGTCCAGCAAGCCTTTCAATGCTTTCGCTGACGCTACTTTACGAGGATCCATTTTTCGTTATCTTGGGGCCTCCCTACGGTTCGTTGACTGTGTGAAAGTCACTTTAAAGCTGAAAGCTGGCACTCTCGTTGCAGTGGAGAAATTCTGCCGAGACTGTGAATTTCAAGTAAACTCGCTGGACGTCTAACTCTATAAAGGCCCTAATAAGAAACCGTAGGCTAGGCATCACTGGCGATCTGGCATCATTTGGCATCCAATAAGAAATCGCTACGCTACGTCTGATCCAAAATGCATCATAGATTATAACGTAAATAAGAAGTCACACACGCTACGCCAGATCGGGGAATGGGGCGATGCACGATTAAGAAATATTTCACGCTCGGAGACGATTTTCGTATGTGCACCAATAAGAAATCGGCATCGCTAAACCCAAAATTTTGGTCCGTCAGATTAAGCCGCTAGCGCTAGCAAAAAATCGGCGGCTTCTTATAGACCGCGACTTACTGTACCTGCTCTTGGGCGGCCTGAACCTCAGAGGTGAGGGCATCAAGCCGCCGCAAGATGTCCTCGTCGTCGGTCCCGCCAGAAGGCGGAGGCGGTACGCTGAATCCGTAGGCCGACACGTCGATGCCGCCAATCCCGCCCGCGGAAAGCACAACGGGGGGACCATAAGCCGAAGCCGCACGGGCGAAGGCCTCCGGTCCATCATCCGCAGCCTCCTGGAAAACCTGCACAAGTGCCAGGGTGTGAAGACCCTCCGCATCCTCCTCCTCAATAGGAATGCAGAAGGCCGCTGCCGTGGCCGACGAATGCTGGCGCCCACCAAGAGGGCAGTCGCGGTACGCGTGATAGGCGTCCCCCTTGCCCGCCTTGCGGCAACGGTGGCAAAGGGGCTTGGCCTTCATGCTGTCCCTGTCGAACCCCACAGACGGTGCCGGGTGCACACCCACCCGATGGCCTCGCGGATGCTGCTTACCGCGCGGCTGCGGCTGCTGCTGTCGCTGAGCCGCGCCCGCACGATTGCCCTGCACAAGCGCCTTCAAGGCGGCGATTTCGTCGAGAAGGACCGCGTACTCAGAAGACGTGATAAGGGCGGAGGGCTTACCGCCCGCCCCCAGTGTCTGCTTCTCACGCACTGCCGCCCCATCATCCGACTGCGCCCAGGCCTGAAAGATGGCCACGACGAGCGCCTGGAGCGAGCGGAGAGTGACCCCGCTAAGGTCACCCGCAAGCGGGTACCGCACCTTCACCGCCGCGTAGAACACGGGGTCGAGGCGGTTGTAGAGGGACAACTTACGGGTCTCGTCGGTGGGCTGCCAGTCAGGAGCGCGGTTATCCCGCACCAGACGTTGCTCACGAGCCAAGATCGGCTGCGGGTCAACGCCTGCGGGATAACGAAGCGCCGCATGCTCCTGCTGGTGGCTCTCGCGAAGGACTGTCGGCACGCTCCCCTTGATGATGTCGATGAGGGCACGACGTCCATCTCGGTCAGCCGAAGAGTCCGTACCCCGAAGCCAGGTGTCGGCCACAGAGTTGCGCTCCACGACGAGGGCCAAGACGTCATAGAGTAGTCCATTAACCTTCTCGATAACCAAAGAGGTGGGGTCGTCGAGGTCAAAGGGGGCCAAGTCCAGTCCAGCGGACTCAAACTCGGTCCGAAGCTGCACCACCAACTCGGAGAGGCGGTCGGTGTCGTCGGTACCACGATAATGATGTTTCTTGGAACCAAGGATATCCTCGCGGATACCCTTGGCCCAAGCCCGATGTAGTCTCCCCTTGTAGACCACGTCGACCGCAGCGTGTTGGTCAACGAGATGCTTCCGCAACGCGACAGCGGCGTCGGAGTTGCTGGAAGGATTAGGGGGCACCACAGGCGGGGTGCTAGCGGTTGGGGTGTCCCGAACCGCATCTATAAGCCGTATAGAGGCGTCCAAGTCGGAGTCCTTCAATAGGCGTTTACGAGCTCGTGTAGATGTAGCCATACTTCTGAAAGCCAGAGAAAAGATGATGCGCGGTAGCACGTTTGGGTGTTGTGGCGGAAATGGAGGGATGACGTAACGGCAGAACGTGCGGAGCGGCGAAAAGAGCGAAGGGCACTTGCAAATGTCGGCGTGGTCGAAGGTGTCCGGAGCACCAGCCCAAAATACGTAAACCAGCGTGATCAGGGCAGGTAAAGTAACGCAAATGAACATTGCCAATCCCAAGCAATAGCAACGCGCGGTGCCCATGACTCGCAGCCGCAAAATACGCCTACCGTAAAATCATGTCCAAATCCTAGTCGCACCCAAACGCGCAAGTGCGCACCACCTCTTCAAGCGGCT
Source organism: Cymbomonas tetramitiformis (assembly GCA_001247695.2). Classification (NCBI taxonomy): domain Eukaryota; kingdom Viridiplantae; phylum Chlorophyta; class Pyramimonadophyceae; order Pyramimonadales; family Pyramimonadaceae; genus Cymbomonas; species Cymbomonas tetramitiformis. The sequence continues at coordinate 41,870 of LGRX02033744.1, read as the reverse complement.
GCTTAGCCAATCATGGCCAAGATAGCAAGTGGAATGAAAACGTGGATGGGGCCACGACCTACCGGAATATCCAAGTACACTAGATATCAGAAAGTCCCGTACTCGTGTGGATAAACTGTGTAAGATAAATAAACCCTAAGCTAGATATACCCGGAACGGTCTCGGACGGTCTCGGTGTCTAGCCTACCTGTGACACAGCGTGTGTCACAGTATGAACCTACAGATCAGTCAGCAGTCCAGTGTTGGTCCTAGGGATCTGTCATAGGGGCCTGCACCGGGACTCCCAGTCAGGGCTGCCTATACAGATTTCAGCACAAAATGATATGAAACCACAAGAGTATGATGTCAATCTATATGTGGATGGTTTATACCATTCTTTTGTATGTTATTCCACAAATATATAATCGTGATGTCAGAATAAAACTTTGGACAATTGCAACTCAGTACAAACTTGAGTGCATTCAAGTCCACTTCTATGCTCAGAATCTGAATCTAATGTACTTTCTATATGGACAGGATAGAACATATTTTCTATGTGATTCGGGATTCAGGAACTACGGAGTCAATGTAAACGAACTCGTTTCCTATTTCAGATGATGAAACCTTTATTCCCTTAGGTGCATTACCTTGTCTTAAGGTTTTCAATACAAGTTTCAATCGATTTTTTCAAATCTGTCACTTTTATGATGATCAAGATTGGTCAACTTTACAACATAACCACTTCCCCTCGCTGAAGGAGATGACTCCCATCATAGGGCGGTGTATTGGCTGTTTTCATATGACACATGGAAAACATGAGTAACTCTTGGAGAATTTCGGGAGAAAATACACATCCTGAATTGGCTATGCTTGATTGCTCTATGCCCAAGAATGACCGAAGAGATTGCTTGCCATCTTTCCGAGCCATATGCCATCTTTCAGCCATAGGAACCTGAAAGTGTCGCAGGCGACATGAAATGTCTGTACGCCGTCGAACAAAATTGGATCTGACGATCGATTTTAAATTAAAGTGACAAAATGCGACAAACAGGCGACAAAAGCATGTAGCCGAAGTTCGAGTACTTGTCGTGTGTCACATCGGTGGGTGCCTTGCCTTGCGTTGGGCTGTCGTGTGAAGGGCCAAGAAAGAGGGTAGCGGAAAAGCGAGGCTCGACTCTTCGCGCATCTTTCTTGCAGCCCTTGGAGATTGCCACGACAAAACGAACGGGTCGGACGATATGACGCTATATGACGATCTAGAAGTGGCGCCGGAGTGTACCAATGAAGAGATTCGGAAGCAGTACCTGCGCCTTTCACTGAAGTATCATCCGGACAAAAATAAGGAGAACACTACGGCTTCAACAGCGAGGTCCTCTTGTCACAGACGCTCATCGCCTGCCTTTACCTGCCCTAGAACGCGCTCGGTAGCTCGATGGGCTAAGGCCTCGAAGGCCAACTGCCTGCATATGTATATGATTAGCGGTCGTTTGGAACGAAGCACTGCGCGCTGTCGACGCGCGATTGAACGACGCAGCGCTGACAACAGTACGGTGCACGCACACTCTGTTGAAGATTCCTTCCAACTTCTTGTGAGCCTGCGTGGACTCCTGCAGTATAGCACGTGGATATCGCAGCCAGCTGCTGGGGTCACGTGTAGCTTACCGGGTGAGCTACGCCACTTGTGCAACTAAGGCTGTTGTGAGCAGATTTGTGCGGCTATGCAACGCCTACGAGGTTCTGAGTGACCCTTCCAAGAAAGCGGCATATGATCAAGAATTAGCGGCAGGAATTTCGACGTAGGCCTCTTGCGAACTTTCTTCATATGTTTCGTGCATTATAACGGTCACCGTTTTGCGCCTTCTTGGTTAACTTATTCTCCGCGAAGATGACGCTTCCACAGTCTCAGCCACCATACTTTTATGTTCGCATAGTGTGGCGACTGTTCATTGATGGCTGTGCAAGGATCTCACGAAGGCGCACGTCGCGCCCTGCCACAGGGGCTCCTGTGTGCGGGACCCCGAGGAGACCTCCGTGCTATCTGCGGATAACTTGGAGCGCGCCTTCGGAGTTTTCCAGCGTGTGGTGGAGGCCCTTGCCCTAAGCAATGGCGTCTGTCTTTTCAGACACACGAGGGGTACGCCAGTTACGGTGCCAACCGCATATTGTCTCGTTTTCATGCTGCTATTCTTGAAGTGATGCGAGGCCAGGCGTTTGAAAATGCTCTTATTCCCGCCTATGACTGCGTTGGATTGAGATCTGCTGCCGCAGCTGAAACCCTGTCAGCCACTTCTAACACCAATTTGTCCCCGAGAGCCCTGCCGGCAATACACAGCATGACTATGTCGCCGAGAGCCCTGCCGGCAACATACAGCATAGCTATGTCGCCGAGAGCCCTGCCGGCAATACACAGCATAGCTATGTCGCCGAGAGCCCTGCCGGCAACATACAGCATAACTATGTCGCCGAGAGCCCTGCCGGCAATACACAGCATAGCTGTGTCCCCGAGAGCCCTGCCGGCAACATACAGCATTGCTATGTCGCCGAGGCCGGCAACATACAGCATAACTATGTCCACGAGAGCCCTGCCGGCAACATACAGCATAGCTATGTCGCCGAGAGCCCTGCCGGCAATACACAGCATAGCTATGTCCCCGAGAGCCCTGCCGGCAACATACAGCATAGCTATGACCACGAATTGCTTTACACATGGACTTTTATCTTGGAACTTGAAAGCCTGACCACTCTCAAAGTTGGTCGGACCATCATGTAGACCGCGATGCATTCTTGTAGCGGGCATTGGCCATTGCCCTGTGCAGGTGGCTTGGCGACCGATGCCGCAAGGACATCCGCAGGAGTGGCGGCAGCAAGAGCTTCCCGGGCAATGGGAAACTCAGTCATGACCCGCGTGGTCGTGACACTGGCGGCTCAAGCACTTGCAGAGGTAAGGGCTCTTTCGATGGGGCGATGCCTAAGCTCCACTCGGGCACCCACCCCAACCTGTGCAACTTCCCCTCGACGTCCTGTCCGCAATCCTGCACCTATCTGCTTTAAAGCCCCTCCCCACCCCAGCGCTCCTCTGCATTCGCACACCTGTCTGCTCGGGAACCCCTCCCCACCCCAGCGCATTCCTGCACCCTGTCGCATGCGCTCCGTTTGTTGCGCTTTGGGGGCAGACTGTGTCCACGCCACTGACAGTGTCGCACGCGCTCCGTTTGTTGCGCTTTGGGGGCAGACTGTGGCCACGCCTGAAGGACGTGCCAACACCAAGGCGCTGCTCAAGGCCGCTGCTGAAACTGCCTCGACCTCGATTGCACACCTTGGCACAACGGCAACACAGGCTGTAGGCAAAGTGGCGAATGTGGCCAATGAGAACGTGCTGCAGCCAGCCGTCTGCGCCGCGGGTAAGGTAGCGGATCAGGCGAATGACAATGTGCTGCAGCCGGTCGTGAGTGCCACAATGAGTGCTGCCGAGGATGTGTCATGGGCCACGACGAGTTCTGTGAATGCCGTGCGGACTGCTACTGCACACACTATAAGTTCTACGGTGGACGGCGGCACAGTTGCCATCAGCTCGGCCGCGTCTGCAGTGGCAGGTGCCAGCCAGATGACAGTGGCGGCCGCTGCAACTGCTGTGCGGGGCACCCGCTCCAGCCTGTGGGGGCTGGGCCTCAAGGTGCGGGGCGCGTGGGCAGCAACCACGGTGTTGGACCTGCAGAGCACCGCCGATTGGCCGATGCAGGCATGTCAACCGCCCTGGGTCTCTGGTTACCCCGCTGCACTCCACCAGCCCAAATCACCCACCTTGCAGCCTTGGTTGGTGACTGTGAGGGGGTGACTTAAGGTAAGGTACTTTGGTCAAAGCAGGTAGAAATTCAACCACAGGATCCTCAAGAGCCCGACTTCGAGCCCAGCTTCGAAGTAAGGAATTACACCCATGGCTGCCCTCGCCGGCTACCACACCCTGCATTCTCCTGCGATTGTCACTTCGAGGTTGGGAGAGGTGACGTTCGCGGTTGATATTGAGGCAAGCGTTGCTCTGTGGGAGGTATCAGGGTGGGTCGGGGCTTAAAGGCGGGGTGGTCGGGCAAGCTGGCGCCAGGTCAGCATGACAGTGCGCATCGTGAGGGGTGGAGTTGGCCGGCGGCGTGCACGAGTGCGAGTGCGGCGGCTGTGGCTCGGGCAGTGCTTGGAGTTTTGCCTGCCTGTGGCGCCGCAGGATGCGACGATGACCCTAACCATCGGCGAGCAGGACGTGCTGACCAACGGAAAACCGCGGGACGATGTAGTGTCCACAAACATCAACGAGCATACCGGCGAAGTCATTAGCTTAGAGGAGCATGGTGGATTCGTGCCTGCGATATCAGGCACATCAGGAGGCGACGCCCTATTTAGTGCGCCAGTGTCTCAGCCTATACCGGTGAGGACAGCAGGCGAGCTGCGCCCTAGGGAGCTGAAGGCTAGGGGGATGATCGGAGATGTTCTTGCAGAGCGGCAGAATTCAATCCTGCCGGCAGAAGAGCAGGATCTGAGCTCGGTGAGTGCGACATACTCAACCTGAAGAGAGCGGAAGCAGCCTGGCTTGTACGTATAGTGCAGAGCACCTGGCTTTGAGCTTCTGGGAGACGTCAGAATAATCATTATGTTGCCACATTCCAAATGATCATACGGCTGTCACGTCCAAATGGTCATATGCTGCTGGGAGAATATCGCAGGAGATGACCGAATGGGGGTAGGTCACCAGGGGTCGCACGAGAGAAGCAAGGGGGAGAGGGTGTTACAAGAGGAAAGGGGGGCGCACAGGGTGTAATAATAGAAAGAACAGAGGGAAAACGGGAACAGCAGGGGCTAATGGGAGAGAACCAAGAGGGAGAAAGATGTCTTAGGAGAGATCCAGATGGATCCCTGTGATGTGATTGGTTTTTTTTTATTTGGCAGAAAGGGGGTCTCATTTGCGCAGGTAGATCTGAGCTCCAGGTTTGAGGAGACCGAAGTGAGCTCCAGTGGGGCGGCTTCATGTCGACACTCAGAACTGATACACTCTGTGAGTGTGTTCGCCTCACCTTAGATATCTGTCTCCTCACCTCATGTGTTCTAGATGCAACGTGGACCCACAACCATTTGCCTATGATTTTGGTTTTTATAGAGTGGCTCTCGTGAAGAGGGGCGTCCAGCAGTGTGAGCGAGGCCTCCTTGGGACTCGTGCCCTTCGACCCAAGTACCGGGAGGAGGGCCCCTGTGTCAATCGTGAGGACGAAGGTTTGGATTTATCGAGGCTCTGCAGGGAGGGTCAGGCCAGCCATTAGGCTCTACCGTGTCATCTGACGCAGCTGCGGAGCCGCCCTTTCCTGGAGCCACCACATTGGAAGGCCAAGGAGCCGCCAGCTCACCTTTGCCAGGTCTGATCCCATGACCAGCAGCCCCCTCTGCTGAGCTGCTGAAGACTCTCACGGCATGATGACGTGGCGTCTCAAGCTAAGCTTGGGCTGAGGCGTCCGATGTTAATAGCAGTCGTTATTTTTTACTGGCTTGCATGGGCTGCACGTTGTTCCACAATGCTAATAGCCTATTAATAGTAAGTAGGGGAATATGAGCAAAGGAAATGATATTTGCCGATCCTTTGACCGACTCCTTTGATAAAGGGTGTGTGCTGGAGCGAGTGCTGGCGAGTGGGTGAGAAGGGGTGTGTGCTGGAGCGAGTGCTGGCGTGTGGGTAAGAAACAGTGTGTTTTCAAATGGATACTGGCGAGTAGGTGAGAAGGGGTGTATTTCGCAGTGGACGATGGTGAGTGGATGATAAGGGTTGTGTGTTGGAGCGGGTTGCTAGGTAGTGAGTGGGACAACAGCATGCTGATTGACTTAATTGAGGAGACCGTTGCACCCGGACCTCGGCAGAGCATTGTCAACCCTCAGCAAGCAATATGCCCTCATGCCACAGGGCTCAGCCCGACAAAGGCAGACGGTGCAGATAGCATCGTTGACCGTGCGGCGGAGGCTGTGTCAGGTACAGTGAAACCCGTACCGGCCGCCCTTTATGTGCTGTACGAGATGCACTGTCCTCGACAAGCACCCCTCTTTATGCCTTGGCAGGTGGGTGCAGTAGTTCCGAGGCGCCCAGCCGTGTGTGCAGTGGGCAAGGTGCGGCAGAACTCACAGGCAACCCCCGTTGCGTGTTGTGTGAGCTGCAGCAGACATCTCAGGCGCCCATCCGCGTTGTTGTGCGATGTGCGGCAGCCGAGATACAAACGCGGTTGCAAGTGCAGGATTTGCGCTGGGCACCGGAAAACGCGTTTGGTCATGGAGGCAGACACTGCAGGGAGCATTGGCTGCTGTCTTAAGGATACAAGTAAAGAATTTGACGGCATACGTGGCAGAGATGACTTTTGAGGTTCAAGATGCGCAACCGGAGGGCTTTGAGCCCCTCATCCAGGCACCCTGCCCCTCTCTTGCTCTTAATTGCCCTGAACGGGAAAGAGCACGCGCCAGCTGGCAGTATTGGGTGCACCCGCTTGCAGTGCAGCGTGCATATAGTGTTGTTGTCCTTTGAGATATTCCCAAATTGTTGCCGCCACGTGGACTTGTGCCTTTTTGTCTGTGCGGGGTTTGCCTGATGTGGGCATTTCAACCGTTGATACATAAATCACAGTGTGCATCTCGTCTGCAGCCCGCGGTGGATGTTCAGTGCTGACAGTGACTTGCAGCCTCGCTCTCAATCTTAACTGATGAGAGAAAAATTCCATGGGTCGGGATGGCGTGCACAGTTGTATCCCGGGGTCGTTGTCGAAGTGGCCCTGCACAGAACGGGGATTGGAAAGCGGCGAGCCAAGGTGACCGTTGCGTACCCGGAGCGGGGGGTGCACCTGGACTTCAAGGTGCCTCTTGCACCGCAGGACAGCACCGCCGTGATGGGCCTGAGAGACCAAGCCGTCGAGTACAATGGAACACCCAGGTGTAGCAAGCTGAATCCACGTGGCAACCCCGACTAGCCGCCTCAACTCTCCCATACCATCTGCCATACCATCTGCATGGCACCGGCACGGCACCGGCGTGGGTGTCGAAATGGAGCCACAGGGAACATGGTGAAAGCAGCAGCTGCATGGCAGGTAGCGCAGGTGGACAATGTGACGCAGCGATGGTGGCTGGGTTGTAGGGCTCAGCATGACCATGCCTAGAATTGTACATGACTGACAGCATAGGCCAGTAAGAGGAGTGTGCAGACAAGCGCTCTTTGAACCACTCAGTCATCAATCAGTCTTAGTCATGACTGACAGCATAGGCCAGTAAGAGGAGCGTGCAAACAAGTGCTCTGTGAACCACTCAGTTGTCAATCAGTCTTGGTCATGACTGACAGCATAGGTCAGTAAGAGGAGCGTGCAGACAAGTGCTCTTTGAACCACTCAGTCATCAATCACCCTCTGTCATGCAATAAGTGTTCCTAGATTGTCCATATGTTGGAGAGGGAGCGGGAACTATTATGTCCTTTGCCTTCATGCAAGATTTTTTTCTGGATGCCATCATCACTGCGCGCAGTAGTGGTGATGTCCAGTCTTATGATTCTTGTAGTGCTCTGGACAGTGAGCATCATCATCTCCGCACGCAAAGGTAGTGACATTGAGCGTCATCATCCTTGCACGCGGTGGTAGTGAGAGTGATCGTCATCATCTCTGCACGCGGTGGTAGCGATAGTGAGCATCTTTATCTTGGCACGCGGTGGTAGTGATATTGAGCGTCATCATCTCTGCCCGTGGCACTGGCGATTTCATCTATTGGAGGCATTCTCAATGGTCTGTCATAAGCGACCGAGAGCATCATCTATTGGAGTTAGGCTTGGTTGTTTGTTGCAGGTCTGATGTTGTGATGTATCGATCAAAGCGAGAGAGTGCGGTGATGGACGAAGCTGCACCGTTGACTGTAATGGATGAAGCTGCACCGTTGATTGTGGAAAATAGTAATGTACAGGAATGCTAAAGTAGATATGAAGCCTTTGACAGTTTCGCTATTTTTAAAAAAATTCCACCTTATTGCCAAAAATCGACTTGCATGCATACCATCATTGCACAAGCATCTAATCCTTAGCTGGTGATATCTCAGCTATCAGCCAGACTTAGTGAAACCTTTTTTTCCATATGTTCTATGTAATAATTGAATTGTGGTGTATATGCTTCGTTATTAGCTACCTTTTTGTACATGATATTTTTATGTATCAAGTAAGCACTTTGATGGAAAGCGGAGGGGGTTCGGGTGTAATTGGAATGAATAACGCAAATACAGATTACTTGTATGTGTGGTATTTTTGTAGGTTAGTGCATAGAAAGTCACAGTGCAAAAATGATTGCGGTACAAAGTGATGGATGCTTTTCCAAGTTAACAACCATTGCCCTAGGATCTGAAAATGACGTCAGCCATTATGGCTGACGTCATCCATTATGGTTGATGTCATCCATTAAAGTTGTCATCGATGCTCGATGAGATTGGCGATCTAGTACAGTATGGCAGAGCTCGCCATACTGTCACAGTTGAGAGCTGTCAGTCCTGGCAACCAGAAGGGTGACACGGCTGCATGTGCCAACTGCAATCCCTTACAATCGTTAGATTGTGGGGGATGAAAATCGTACGATATTAATATCACAACAATAAGTGATGGCGAAATATATCTTTAATGGGAAGTAGCAACTTTTGACGATGGACGCCACAGTCGGTCGACCGATAGATACAAGAAATTGCTTTCTAAAGCTTGACTGGTTTGACAATAAATGATTTCTGTGTCTTTCCTTTTTTTAGAGACAAAGATTTTGATGCTGCCCACTTACTATAGCTGAATCCAGGCGATCAACCGCCTCACAGGGGCTCCGACCCCTCTTCGCTCACTCGTACTTACCACACCTCGTATGTCGTGTGACATGACGGTGCATGTGTGTGTGTGTGTGTGTGTGTGAAGAAAGTAAATCTGCAATTATCCCAAAAACCGCGTGTGTGAGTTTTGATACGTGTTACTCTTAACTTGGTCGATTTTGCCAGAATCGAGAATGTTGCTGTATCGTATGCTGTGTCGTGTGTGAATTGAGTGGATGAACATAAAAAAATATGACGAACGAAAGCGTAGCGATGCCGCAATTGTAACCCTTGAACATGACAGGGTGTCATCGTTGATCAAATCGAATTTCGAATGTGAAATTTAGAATGGTGTGAGCCTGTGACTGATTCGCGAAATCGTTTTATACGTGTCTATGTGAATGCAGCAAAATGCAGTGATGATATATGCTGCGGTGGAATGCAGCGATGATTAGATACATTTGTCGGATGCCATCATAATGCAATACATTCGCTCAGCAGTTCTCGCATGCTTTCGCTGATTTATATGCGCGCATGCATCCATTGATATGCGCGAGCATGCGAAATGAATATATGCGTGCAGGCATCCATAAATTGATATGCGCGCATGCACATGTCGCATGCCAGCATGTGAAAATACGGTATCCGATATCATTTGTCGCATGCAGATGCAGCGATCATGCATTCGTCGCATGCCGCATGAATATCCGTTGCATGAAAACTGTTCAATCAAAAAATGGATTGATATGATCGAATCTGTTTGATCGGACGGCGTGTTTGAAGTAGATTGTCTTGAATATGGAATATAAACTTCTGGTTCTAATAATTCAGAACACGGGCAAATACCTCTGACCTTTATAAAATTGGCATGAATCAAATTGCCTTAGTCAATCATCATCATCAGCAGCAGCAGCAGCAGCAGCGGCAGCAGCAGCAAAGCTCGAATCCCAACAAGCGACGTACACAAATCTTCCATATAACGATCATCAAAGACGATGATGACATCGTATTCGCGTGTCTGAAGCCGCAACGACACCCTAACTATAGGAATGACAGTCGGGGTGTCACTTCCAGCACACCACCTAGGGTGGTGACTGGCAAACTAAGTGGTCACGGAACTGAAACAAATACCTACTCAGCTTCGGTGGAAATAAGCATCCTACAGGAGAACCTGTCCCTTCTGGCAGGGTAACTCCCGAAACTAGCAGTCAGTTGGCATACTGCAGAATATAGATACAGTTAAAACCCTAAACTAAGCCCATGTTGGGGCAACCTGAACCAACAGCACAACCGTCTGGAGGCAGGCTAATCCCAACTGTAACTCTAGCCACGTCGAAAGTGCCCGCGAGAGCCGGTGCCACTGTCACAGCGCCCAGGAGAGCTGGTACCACTGCCTGACAAATGATGCGTAGAGCAAATTGAGAGAATTGGAGATGTCCCGATGTCGGTGCGGGTAGCCGCACCCGGTGCAGCCAGTTCGGTTCGGCTCTGAATTGAAGAATAAAGTTCATCGTCGGCTCCATTGCCCCAGGCGGGCGGCACGTCGTCCGGTGACGGCGGAGCACCACCCGGTGAGGGCGGCTCGGCAACAATCGGAGCCGCCTCAGGTGGCTGCGGAGGGCCCGGGAGCCACGTCCATCCGGACCATTGACCAGTCCGGTACCAGCTCGGGTACCAGCCCTCCGGCCGCCAGTAGAGATCCGGCGGGATGGCTGTGGGCGTCAGCACACCAGCACCACCGACCCCGTCGCCGGCGCGCTCCGCCGCTGAAGATGCCGGCGCGGAGTGATCACGTGAGGGCGCGGCAGTTGCACAAACAACAAATAGGAAACAGATCGCGAGAGACGTTACTGTAGGGCGGAGAGTCCAAAACCCATCGGCGGCCCGCCGCATCCCAGATCCCGCCGCGGAGGCGGAAGACACTCGTCCCCACCCACGGAGTCGCCTGCCGCTATGGAGACGGAGTTCACGGGCGCGACGGGGCCCATGTGGTGCATGGCGAGGGTTGGCTCCGGCCCCGCGATGTCCAAGTTGTACGCGAACTTGTCCATGAAGGCCGCGTGTGGCTCGTGCGCGTGCAGCGCGCTGACGGGGTACATGTCCTCGTCGGACACCACCGACTGCGGAGCGGAGGGCGGTGCCGGCGGTGGTGGCGCGTCCAGAGCGTCGGCACGGACTTCGCCATGAATCTTGAAGTTGTGGATGTTCGTAGCACCACCAACCGCGAAAACCCCGGAGCGGGTGTCAGCGGGTTGGCGGCACCCAGATACTCGTCGATGGTGTCGGGCACCTGCTCCTCGGCGACAGCGAAGGAGAAGGCGGAAGCGGTGTCGTAGAGCCCCGGCTTGCCGTCCGCAATGTAGCAAACGGCGTCGAATCGGGCGGCGTCGTTGTCGTCCATGGCGTGCTGGAACAGCGTGGCGAGCACGTCGTTCTCGCCGTCCGCAATGCTGAAACCATGTGCTCCAACATGTCCGCGTGGCCCGCCGTTCGGGCAGTCTCGATGCCAATGCTTTTCCGCCGTAGCGGAGCATGCCGGGTGCCGGCACAACGGAACGAACGTACCGGTGGGCTTGTGGAAAGCCACTTTACCCGAAGACTTCCCACGGAAGGCCTGCGGGAAGTTGCCGTGCTCGGCGAGGGGCTTCGCCCCGAAGCGGTAGCCGTCACCATGTCCACCGCGCCCGATGGCGTTCTTCTTGTCGCTGCGGGGCGTGTAGCCCTTCGTGTCGTCGAGACGGTTGTGGAGGGCTTTCAGCTCCTTTTTCATGTCGTAGATTTGATCGCGGAGCTCGCCGAAGACGGTCTTGTAGTCCTCGTCGCCGTTCTGCCTGGCCATGGTGAGGGCGGAGACTGTGCGCGTAGCTGGCGAAACGTGCGAGTCCGTGCCGTTTTGTGCGTAGCACTCACGGGTCCATTGCTGGATGGTGGCAAGGGACTCCGCCGCACGTTGGTCGTGCAACAGGAGCCGGTTGACGACCGGGGCGTAGAAAACCGGGTCGAGCGACTTGATGAAGAGGGACTTGACCTCCATGTCGTCGAGTGTGCTCTTCCGCCGAGCGGACCGGAGAGCGGCGTTGAAGGCGGCGATAGCCCGCGACGGGTCAAACTGGTTGATCTTGATGGCCAGAAGGTCCGCGGTACCCTGGAAGGGCCCGCCAAAATCCTGAAGCATCCTGGCGATCTCCAGCAACACCCGTTTCCCATCGAACGGGTGTGCCTCCGCCGAAGACTCCATCCAGTCCGCCGCGGGTGACACCGGAGCAACGATGAATTCCAGTGTTGAAAATAAGAGCTTGTTCGCCTCAGCGCGTACGGGCAGGGTGGCATCCTCCAGGTCGAACAAGGAGGCAAACGCGGACTCCTCAGTGACGAAAATGTCCCGTAATGCCAACACCAGACGGGCGAAGACGGAGCTGACGTTCACCTCCGTACCATCAAAACGCCCATGTTTGTCGTCGTACACCTTCTTGATGACGAGCTTGGCGGCGCGCTCGTCGAAGGATTCCTTCGCCAGACGTTTGACCGCGTCGAGGAACAGAGCCCCTGCCGACTGGGCAGTCGGGGTAGCCGTAACCGTAGGGGTGGCTGGAGTGGTTGCATGTCGAGCTGCGGCATCGTCGAAAATCGTAACTAGTGAGCGGCGTGCGGCCGCGGTGTGTGACCTCGTAGATGTACCCATAATGAAATGACTGCAGAGACAGGGGAAGGAGGAAAACGCGAGGTGAGGCTAACGGCGTGGGCGATGGCTAGCGAGTTGCTGCGGGTCGTCGAGGATAATCAGGGAAACGGCAAATTCCACGCGGTCGTGTGGGACGAAAGAACTCGATCAATGCCGGACGGTGTACTAGAGACCAGTAACAACAAGGTTCAGCCCAACGATACTGCACGAAAAAGAAATAAGCCGCTGTCAGCGCTGCCCAATCACGTCCAATCAACCGCGCGTCCGTAACCGAGCCATACCGCCCGCACCGAAAACCTCTCCAACGCGGGTTCCTCACCCCATCTCAAGCGTCGGTGTTTAGCCAATCATGGCCAAAGTCGCAGTGTAAAATTAAACGTGCGTGGTACCAAACCTGCTGAATATATCAGCTCCTTATATTGAACATTATTCAATAATAATAATAAAACATTTAAGCTGAGAATAGTGACAAAATCACGAGTCCGCTGTAATCCTGCAAGCGGGCAACTGAAGAACAGAGGGAGCTAAAATCATCCTCATAGCGCGCCCCGAAGGCCTCATCCAGGTCAAATCAACCTAGGAAACCGCGGCAAGACAAAACTACGCAGAGCGCTAAAAGGTCGTGCCGGCGGAGGTGGAGGTGGAGCGAGGCTGCATCTATAATGGATAAAAAGGTGCTGGATGTGACACCCCGTGTGTGTCACAGTCCTCTGTCTGTCCTAGTACTCCGTACAGTACGGCTGTCACAGGTTTAGGGTTTCCGGCTTAAGCCGAGGTACACTCAATCTAAGGGACCTCTTATGTTATCTTAAGTGTAAGCATTCTGTGTTTTCAGCACCTCAATATATAGTCAGCACTATATATCCCACAGGTTATGGTGCGCCAGGCACCTTCCACTACTTTTGATTTCATGAGTGGCTAAACCACTCCGCTTGGTGGGGCGTTGGGGGCCCAAATTTGATGTCGTGATTTTCGCAGTTGCGGTCGAGAGCTAGTTTACGGGCGGATTGATTTGGTATCGATGCAGCGTGCGCCTACCTGGGATTATCTTGTATTGTCCGCGTTGGATTTCACTCGACTGAAACTTGATCAATTTTTGTCGTGGGGTTCCTTGGCCGCCGCGTTCCGATCTTACAATTTCACAGTTACGGCTTCCTTAGTTATCCGTTCCGACACTGCATCTTACGGCTCTCGACCATCGCTTTACTGTGTTATCCGACATCGGCCCTCTACCCCGACGCTCCCACCTACTGGATTTTCAACATGAGTGTAAATTCTCACGTCACGCCTCCCTTGGGGGCCAACAATCGCATTCGACTAGACACGATTTTTTCACGCGACGTCGGGTCTCGATATAGACCGACGGCAAATTCTCCAGGTAGGGCTTAACCTCACGGCTCCGGACCGGACTTGGGCTGCGGCTGTCCAGAATTCCACTTGGGATGTCGACATCATCAAGAGGATCTCTCGCGACGCCTTGGGCTCCAAGGAGGACACCTTTCATGGAGATGAAGTACGCCGTAACACGCTCTGGACGTCTATTGTGAAGTCCTTGCAGCGCGCGTTCGAGCAGAAGGACCCCAACAATGCCGCTCTTTTTTATTTAGCGGACACGCAAAAGGAGGTCAACACCATATTCAATGCCATCCTCTTCTCGACTTTGACTTCGCTGACTTCTCCTAATTCACCCGCGCGGCGTTGGGTTGAGGCCTCGGGACGGGCTTCACCTCAGGATGGCAAGCGTGCCCTCCTCGAGGTCACCAAGTGCCTATTCTCCCGGGGTTAAGGTGGGTTAACCCACCGTAAGAGCAATTTTGAATGGCCTATAACTCATACACAAATCGAATTGAGGCATCGAACCTATGCTTCGGGATAACTGTTATGAGTCCTTTCGACCGTAGATACCCTAATATAATGCACTCCGACTGATTTATTTTACGAAAATGATATGCCAAGTCGATAGGGTCGACTGGTGGGTTGAGGCAATTGCTTACGGCGGGTTACCAAAAACCGGATGTATTGGTAGGTTCACGTAGGCTATATACCTCATCTCTGATGGCATGTTAAGGCTTTTTAAGGTTTGATAATGTGTTGAGGCATCACGATTTATCACATGCATGCCCAAAGTCAAGATAGCCAACCCCCCGCGCGCTAATCCATATTTGGGTATACAGCAAAATATCATGTAAATTTTAGAAGAAATACTCACATTACTCGGGGTAAGCGCATATCAACGGTAATTCCTGCGAGGCCTAGGGCGAACAAGTGGTGCTGCTGGGTCGGCCGAGTCAGAGCCGTTGCCACTGCGAACAACAAGAGCTAAGGTTGTCTCGGTTGGTGCCTCCTCTTCGTCGCGTTCGTTCTCCGGCGGGTCACCGACCAGATATTCCTCCACGAACTTCAAAGCCTTGCCGTGCACGTCACCATCGTATTTGAATTTGACAGTGAAGAGCTTGCTCGCTGCCCGTTCCCTGGGTCATAGCCTACTACCTCCGCGTCCGTCGAGAGGGTATTCAAAGAGGTCACTACGGTTATCGTCGAACTCTTGAAGGGCCCAACGAATCCCGACCACAGACAGGCACCTGACGGGACGGTAGGCAAACGACCAACATATTTTTTCTGGATTTCTGGTTTGGGTTGACGGCGGCATGAGTTTTGTGAGTTTCCAAAGCCCTGCTTGGGTTGTTGGTGATTTTGCCAGCTCCGTATGGGCGTCTAGTTGTTATTTTTTACGGGGTCAACCACCTGTTATCGCGCGGAGCACGCAGGAAATGTGGAATGCTTAGGGTTGGGTAACCCACCGTAAACCCCTCTTACGGTGGGTTAACCCACCCCCGGGAGAATAGGCACAAGAGGTTGATCCCTCGCGTGGTTCGGCCTCTTGGACATTACGAGGAGCTTTGCTCCATTTATTTCGACGACAAGAAGGACCCCGACCACCTTATCCAAGATTTCGACGCATGCCTGACTGCTATTGGCAACGGCGCCTCTGGGCCTCTCGACGACATGATGGCCAAGAAGCAACTTCTGGCTTCACTCGACCCCGAGTTCTACGACAAAGTGATTACCCCGCTTCGTCTCGACGTTGAGTTGGCCAAGGTCGAGCTCGAAGACATCTACGCCCACGTCCTCGAGGTTTGGGATGCAAACGCCGGCAGGAACAAGCACGTGCCCTTCGTGGACAAGTCCAACGTGTTGTACTCTGGTCTGCCCGACGTTGACGTGAAGGCCCTAATCAAGGAGTTTCAATTCCACATCGACGCCGCCAACAAGGTAGTTCTTGCAACGCTCTCCGACGAGGATGCGCACGACGAGCCGACGACTAGGTGGCCGACTCCGGCTACGGGCAAGCCTACGGGCAAGCCAGGTGTGCACTTTCCACCCTCCTCCTGGCGTGACCGCCAGAACCGTCGGGAAGATGGGAAGTTTCACGGCCGAAAGCGTGATTGGAAGCAACGCTTTGCCGTTTCGCCCCTTCCCAAGGGCGGGATTTGGCCGCAAGACGTCCGACGCCACAACAACGACAAGAAGAATTACGGCATGCACTCCGTCTCCTTCCACGTCCTCTCCAAAGCATTTGTACCGGAGTGTGTCCGTTGCCCTCCGGGGTTTTGGCATGACTCCGCGAATTGCCCCACCGCCGACATCAAGTGCGACGAGTGCGTGATTGAGCAAGCCGACGACGCCGACGGCCTCGTGTCCGCCTTCCAGACTGCCTTCGACACCGAGGGCGACACGGCCTTTGCCCGACTCTGTGCCCAACATGATCATCCCTTGGTTCGGCAGGACGAGGAGCCCTTCACGTTCTCCGAGGACTTTGACGTGGGGCTCCGAGCACAGTACG
Source organism: Cymbomonas tetramitiformis (assembly GCA_001247695.2). NCBI lineage: Eukaryota > Viridiplantae > Chlorophyta > Pyramimonadophyceae > Pyramimonadales > Pyramimonadaceae > Cymbomonas > Cymbomonas tetramitiformis. The sequence continues at coordinate 25,536 of LGRX02033744.1, read as the reverse complement.
CGGGATTGACGCCCACCCAACCCTCACTCCTTGCTACCCGCGTGCACGAGGCACGCACCGCTCTCCGTGAGCTCAAGCAGGTGGCTGGTGGTGCTGAGTCCGACACTCAGCACTTTCCAATGGTCCACTTCGGCTCGGCCACGCCCTCCGTGATCGACGATGCCGTCGTGGAGCATGAACCGGAAGTGGCGGTCGAGACCGAGAGCGACGGGTTAATCTACCCGAGGCAGTTCGTTGACGGTGAGCCGCCCTTCGAACAGTCTTTTATGGACAACATGTCTATAAAATTGGGCTTCTTCGAGCCCGAGCCGCAGGTCTCACTTAAATCCTTCAACCCCCTGCCTCCGTATATTTCTTCCACGCATGATTCCGCTAGCGTGGCTGACACGGAGTCCGACGACGGGGACTTGCATGGTGCCGTCCAACAGGGAGTAGTATCGAACTATTTTTGCCGTATTGATAGTTTTCGATATATCTAATTTTAGTATTGATCAATAACAATAGGTGCTAGTCTCATATTAATCAATACCAATAGGTGCTTGCCCGACATCAATCAATAACGACAAAAACGTACGGCCGCGCGTTGTTATCAATCGATAACGATATGTCAACGGTTGGTATCAATACATAAGTAATATGTGCTAACTATCCATATATCAATATTCAATATGAGATATCGATAGCTATTAAGTCAGTTAAGACAGTTATTCAAAAAAAAACGAGTTCGCCCTATGAGGCGAACCTGAAAATGTTTTTCTGAAAAATAATAATATGATATAATATTTTCTGAAGGTTTTTCGAAGCTGGAGGAAGATAAAAACGAAGGTAAAAGCGCGCTGTTTTTTACAGCGTGATTTGCGCCTTCCTCGTTCGTTAGATATGCCTAAACCCTATTCACAGTGTGTCCTTCCTGCAAAATTCTTTTATGATTGTCTTTCGCTGACCCGTGTCTTGGCCTAAAGAGTTAAACTCTGCGGGCAGGATACGTAAAAATAAGCCTGGTGAAGTGAGCAAAGAGCTCTGCTCTGCGCTCGCGAGGAACCAAAGACCTTCCGCAAATACGAACATCGGAAAAAAGAAAATAAAAAACAAAACGTACAAGAGACTTGGCGAAAAAACATCTCTAATCTTTTCCTTGGTGTTTGTTTTCATTACGTTTTCAGCAGATATGGAGGACGAATCGGAGCGTCAGCTAGGACAGGCTTGGGATAAAGCTGCGACACTTGAAGAAATAAAAAAGCGCAGCGGTGAAATCAAGAACAAATTCACTGAGTGGGAGTCCTCAGGGGTAGCCCCTCATTTGTGTCGCACGGGGTATTTTATTTGTCGTGTCGCAAAAGATTCGTTTATATTAACGACGCTTCGCAGCTTTTTCAGAAATATGCTGTTTTTCATTTCGTTTCCCTTAAGGGTAGGGTGCACTCAGTTTTCGACTCATTTAATTTCATAGCATTTTCCATATTCAATAAATTTCCAGGGTTATTTATTTTGAAAAATCGCAGGGAGCTCCATAACCTATAGACCGATATCCCACTGTGATCTACGGTCAGTTTGGGGTGTTATAAAGTATATAAAAATTCGAGAAAAGATTCTAGTGATCCATTTTTAAGTTATTCAGGTTCTGGCGCTAGGTACTTCAAATTTTGCATAGCTGGCGCCATAACCTAAATAACTTAAAAATGGATCACTAGAATCTTTTCTCGATTTTTTATATACTTTATAACACCCCAAACTGACCGTAGATTATAGTGGGATATCGGTCTATAGGTTATGCTGCTCCCTGCGATTTTACAAAATAAATAACCCTGGAAATCTATTAAATATGGAAAATGCTATGAAATTAAATAGGTCGAAAACTGAGTGCACCCTACCCTTAAAGGAGCGAAACAGGTTTCCTGGAAAAAAGTGACATCAACAGGCCACACCGCAGGAGCTGTCCCTCAAAAATTATGCCGTTGGAAATTTTTCGAAATTTTTCTGCCCATGTCAGCAGTCCTACCCCGGATTGTGTCGAGCGCTCGCGCTTTACCGGCCTATCATGATACGATAGCATATCAGCAGTCCTACCCCGGATTCTTTCGACCGACAACGAGAGAAACGTTTAACAATTCAAAATTATACCACGAAGATATATATGCTGTTTTTCATCCATGTCAGCAGTCCTACCCCGGATTGTGTCGAGCGCTCGCGCTTTACCGGCCAATCATGATACGATAGCATCTCAGCAGTCCTACCCCGGATTCTTTCGACCGATCGTTCGTAACCGACAACGAGAGACACGGGTAACAATTCCATATTTTACCCCGAAGATATGTGGAATTTACAATTATGAATTTGTCGCAAAACTGCTCTAACAGGTTTACCGATCTCAACATCATCATCAGCAGTCCTACCCCGGATTGTTTCGGCCGATCGCTAGTAACCGACAACGAGAGACACGGGTAACAATTCCATATTTTACCCCGAAGATATGCGGAATTTACAATTATTTACGCATCTCGTCATTCAAGATCATCTCACCACTCCTATCGGCGGCGCGGCCCGGACAAAAGTGGATATGGTATGATCCTGGTCGGCAACGTTTTCATTTTTCTCCAAGCTCTTATCTTGCGCCTACCTGCTCGCTGTCTCAGCGCGCGGCTTGTGTTTTTGTTTGATTAATGATTTTTGCGCGCTACTTTTCTTTAGCGATATTTCATATCGAGCATGTTTTCGTGTGCATGCGTGGAACCCGGCGGGGGGGCGTTCCTGCGATGTTCTTCCATGAGCCGCATCCCACCAGCAGCCCATCCTGCGATACATGGATGATTGGAGGCCGTCGGGCGTCTTTGCATCCCGCCTGACGGTTTGGGTTCAATTTTCAACAGGAATTCTTCCTTCCTGAGCAGCGCTCTGTTTTTTTGCAGGTTTATGCTGTGCCTTTTCTGAAGGCGCCAGCAACGGCCATAGTGTATAATTCATGCTGTGCCTTTTCTGAAGCCGCCAGCAACGTTCCTGGCGGCATCTTTCCCTCTGGCCCTACTAAGCTGAAGGGGTGCTTGGAGACCGGCGGGATTCTCCGACGGGTTGGGTTCGATTCCCAACGTCTTTACTAACCAGCGTTTCGTTTTTTGCAGGTTTTGTTTTTTACGCCGAGCATCCTTTTATGCCGCCAGCAGAGTGCTCGCGGCATCCTGTGACTTCCAGCTCTGTTTAGGTTTCGCCGATTATTGATGTTCAGAATTTTAGATTTTCCACCCACTGTTCCGCTGCTGTTTCCAAAACGTCTATTTTCTACGTAGACGCCCACCCGAGGGTGAAATGCGGACAGCAGTTGGCTGTCGGTATTGGGTTCGATCCCCAACGTCCTGACTGATTCGCTGTTCGTGTGCTGCAGGAAACGTTTTGGTTCTGAAGATTTTGGAACGTGCACTGTGCTCTAGTTTCCTAGTTTAGATTTTCATATCGCCCTCGGGTAGTTGAATCCTTGTATTAGAAACTAGCAGCCTAGTAGTAATAAGTATTTATGCTAATATTTTTTAAGAGAGTAATCGGTTTTTCTCTTAGTATCTTTATCCATCTGAAATGCTTGCTTGCTTGCTACTCATGTATGCCTCGTGCTATATGAATGTCCCCAAGTGATCGTATAATACACCTGTGTTTTATGTAATATTCGCGGTACTACTCGTTCAGTAATTTTGTTTTTCAAGTCATAATCGCGGTACTATTCGTTTGTGTTCCCCCTAGCTTAATTTCATTTTCGGAAATTTTCTGTGAATTTTCACGACAGAAATGAGCGTGGTACTCATGATTGTCGCACCTGCGACAAATATGAGCCCCCGGCTCATTTCTGTCGCACGGTATAATTCCAATCTGTCTTGCGACACGACAAATAAAATACCCGGTGCGACAAATTTGAAGTGCTACCGTCCTCAGGACTCGACAAGATCGAAATAGGCTCGTGTCTCTACACGGAATTCTTCAAGGCAGTGAAGGAAGACTTGGGGGACGACGTGGAATTAAACGTCACTGTTTACTTTGGCGATCTCGAGTTACGAAACAGAGTCCTTCTAACGACCACAATCTTCAAAGTAAGTAACTGTAATTTCCCCCTCTCTTGTATGAAAGATACTGTGATAAGCATTATGTTAGCACGTGTAATTTCGCGAGCGCATTGCGGCTGCGGAAAGAAGCATCGCGAAACCCTGAATAAAGCTGACTGCCAAAACGTTTTTACTCTTCCATTATTCCGCAGACATTCTAGCGAAATAACATCGCTAAAGCACCGGAAAATTATGTTAGCACCTGAAATTTCACGCGCCCATTGCTGCTGTAAAAAGAAGCATCGCGAAACCCTGAACAAAGCTGACTGCCAAATCGCTTTAACTCTTCCATTTTTTCGCAGACATTCCAGCGTAATAACATCGATAAAGCACCGGAAAATTATGCTAGCACCTGAAATTTTACGTGAGCATTGTTCTCGCGGAAAGAAGCATCGCGAAACCCTGAACAAAGTTGACTGCCAAATCGCTTTAACTCTTCCATTTTTTCGCAGACATTCCAGCGTAATAACATCGCTAAAGCACCGGAAAATTATGCTAGCACCTGAAATTTTACGTGAGCATTGTTCTTGCGGAAAGAAGCATCGCAAAGCTTTGACAAAAGCTGACAACAACAACGCGGCGACACTTGCATTTTCCCGCAGACACCCTAATAAAACAGCATTACTAACACACCGGAAAATTTGTATGCAGCACTGCTGTGATCTCTTCTATGTGGCGACGAGAGAAGGCGAGCAAGTGGTTTTGGTTGCTGGGGCAAGCGACGTTGCCAAGAAAATCTTGGGAGCATCGAAGGGCGAGATTGACGTGGCGAGCCTGTGCAACTGCGGAGAGCAGCTGCTGGATTTTGACCAGTACACGCGTGTACTGTCAGCTGTGGAGAAGATAATCGAGAACATCCACAAAGGAGACCACGACCTGAATAGCGAACACCTGCAGCTCGCCAACTCTCTGGAAAAACTTATGGACACCGCCTCCAAGGAGATCCCACAACCCTCCACTGAAGCACCTTCTGCGGAAGATCGCACACCAAACGAGGTGAGCCAAAACGGCATAAAATACCCTGAGCAACTGACATTCATTACTTGGCTTTCACACAGGGGCACGCCCTCTACTAGGGCACGCCACACATTACGGATAAGCATTAAGAAACAGACTGTAATAAACTCCATTACACCTTGCCCCCTAGCAAATTTAAAAGAGTCATTGGGCACATTTCTTTTTTGTCAACAGGCACCTGTGGGTATGCAAGATTACGAGGAAGAGGACGAGTTCGATCTTTCAGCGTTTGACGAGGCAGAGGAGTTCGAGAATCTGAACAGAGAATTGCAAGAGAACGACGATTACGACACGGACGACGAGGACGGTGGGCTGCAGAGCGACGATTTCCTCGCATCGGTCAAAGTCAAGAGACTGGGTGCCACGACAGCAGGCCCTTTCACAGAGCGTGAGATTTCAGAAGTAGGCAGACTTCTTAAAACGGTGTTGCTTCAATCACAAAAATCAGTTGCAATTTTCAGCGTAGAGGGGAAGAAGTACCCTGACAGTGCCACTCCGTTTATGCACGTGAAAGTTGCCTCGATTGAGGAGGCCCGAGTCCTCGTGGAACACGCAATCGTGATAGCTGACGGCCAAGATTTCCTCATCACGCCCAAGAGTAGCAAACTAACGAGCATTACTTTGGGCTTCAAAGCATACAGGGCCGGTAAGCAGCCGAGGCTAACTCACATTCTCACTCACATCAAAGCATCGCCTTTCTCAAAGTTCATTAAAGAGATCACCTTTCAGCAGACGTTCACAGTCAACACAAAGGCAGGCGGTAAAAAGAAAAGATCGAGACTCGTGAGGCAAATCTTTGTTCAACTGAAAACAGGACTCGGCAGGCACTCAGAACCAGCCAGAATTGACAGAACTAACAAAGATCACGCTATGTACGCACTCCCTCTGGAGTACCATTGGTCTGGCCTAGGCACAGTTTTCATCTCGAAGTGCTCCGCCTTGATCTGCCGAAGCTGTGAGGGTAGAGCAGCAAACGGCCACAGCTCAAAAAACTGCCCCGTAAAGATCTACGGACTCACCGGTTCGGCATCCCAGTTCACAGAGCCCAGCGGGCCATCAGCTGAGAGCAACATCCCGCCAGGATTTGGTGAAGGAACAGGCCAGAGCATCGATCAGAAGGCTCCCCGCCGCACACTTCAGAGGCACGGTGGACATCCCCGAAACTGCAGGTGCACGGCTTGCATTAAAGGTAACAAAGTTTCACACACCTTCTGTGATTGTGTTTTACATTGCTGTTATGCTTCTTTCACTTGTCTTGAATTCCTTGCTTGCAACTTAACACACACTGCAATTCGGCAGGGAAAAAGAGATCCCTTGCACAATCTGAACCGACACCAAGCCCAGGTGAACGGAAGAAAACTGCAGGAAGCGACAGGAGAGAGCAACTCACTCAAATTGCTCAGCAAGAAGGAGCTGAGTTGCAAAACAGGTTTAAAGCATTGGAAGATATGGACTTTGAGACTTAATTCTGCTGCCTTTCCTCTCCGAAAGATTTCAGGCTGCCATTGTTTTGAAAAGCTGACACCTAGGTTGTACTTCCATTGGCACCACCAGACATTGATCGGCTTTCAATTGTTAACTTCAGAGCTGCCTGATAGTGCTCATCGTGTAACACAGCACAACACTCTAAGTATGAGTGATAGCCGTAAAACATTCACACGGCATCCCAGAGCTGTTCACTCAGTTCCATCTTATGCTAATTCTCCAGCACACACCTGCATTTCTCTTCCAACTCAGAATTGTGCTGCCTCTGCTTACAATCGACTTAAACAAGCCAGTAGTGTCAGTTTATTTTTTGCCCTGCTCAATTTGATCTCCAACTTTCTCACCCTGTCTGTGAAAATTCACAAGTCAACTGATAGCACACCCACCAGACTGGTGAGACATACTGAGTGTACACTCACTGCGGAGGGCAGTACTAACCAGCTCAACAATAAGGTCATAGATATAGTTAAACACCTGTTGGGTTGGAAAATAAACAGTACGGTAAACCTTTCAAACAGATACATAGAAGTCACCAAAAATGTTAGTAACTTAACTAGTTTCTATGCCACTAATAAGTGCTGGTTTGGTAGTGTGACAATACAGTCTGTTAACATAATATACACCTCTGATAGCTTAAGAAAACAGTCCTCAAACCGAACTCGGCAGGCTGTTAACTTAAGGCAACAGTATGTCAACTTAACACACATATGTGTTAACTTAACGCGGCAGTCTGATAACATATATCAGACTGATAACTTGACACACTTTCATGTGAACATAACACACATGTATGAAACTTTGATACGGCAACTTGTTTGGACCGCGGAAAGCCCAAATAAACTCACATACTTTCCGAAGCGGCTTGCTGCTAACCTGAAGCGGGTCACGGTGAACTTAGCTTGTTGTTTAAACAACTTAGAACCGAATGCAATACACCTTAATAGTAATGATAAAATAATTTTACGAGAGACCCGAGGGCACGAACACATGATTCTAGGGGGAAAGGCGGCTATAAGCACCAAAATAATAGGAAACCCTAACCTCTCGAGTCGATACCTAGGGAATATGGGACGGGTAGAGGTGCGTAGGAGTAAAATTGGGCGAAAATATTTCACACAATGCTTATATATGACAATAAGGGATAGTAGGGAAAAAATAAAGGAAAACGGACAACCTTGGACCGGAAGCGAATTGCATGAGGCACAATTCGCTAAAAATCGAAATTTTGCAAAAAAGAGCCTAGAACCAAAAAATTTTAGGGAAGGGACCCGAGGACATATACGAAACCATGTGCGAAAGAGGAATGCCCAAATAAACGATATGGTATCTGAGGGGAGGCAACAAGTGAGTGTAACGCGTAACACGGAGAGCACAATAATGCTCAGAAGCCACGGGAATGGGGGAAGCCAGGTGCGCACTGGTCTTATAAAAGACACGCGGAGTGTAGCCAAGCGGGCCACAGATAAACCAATACGGTGCTCGGAAATAATACAGCGATATATTGCAAATCTAACGCGGTGGAAGAAAAACTTAAAAAAGCATACCTTGGTTACCTTCAATCTGGTATGGACCGAAAGGGCTGTTAACTCAACACAATATATGTATCTTATAGTAAGCCCAGCATGGTTTGAAATATATTTTAAATGGAAATAAAAATAGATAAAGCTATAAGCGGCAGCATAATTATGACATATTACATAATGAGACACCTCTTGAGATGTGACGGAGGGAAATATTATTAAAACACGAGCGGAAATGCAAACAACCACTTACGGGCCCACTATCATGCTTCTTCATATAATGGCGGAACTCGGCAGAATGAAGTTGAACCCTAAAAAATATTTCCCGGGACCCAGAGTCATAATACACCTAGCCCACAAGAGACCTAAGGCCTGCAAAAGGATAAGCAAGAGCGCCTTGAAATACATGATTCAAAACCCCAAAACGGCATGGCTCTGGGAGAGAACACGGACCCAAACTGCAAAGAAACCCAAAATGAATTTACCTTCAAGAATAATGAAATATAAAACCCACCACAAGAAGGATACCGATACCAAACAATATAATATTTCGGAACCCGAGAAGCTGTTAAGCGGTGGAGCAAGCACCGAAGATAACGCAGTAGTTGAAACCACAATGGCCACGGAATCACTCCTTTCAGAAAAGGGGTGGTTAAATGCAACTCATGTTGGTGATGCAATGAAAATACGGGACCCGAGTACCATAGCCCCTATGGACCTTACAGACATGATGCTGAAGATGACAGGGGAGGACCAAAAACTCACACAACTCATTAATAGCAGACTCAAGAAATATGGCCACACACAAATAGGCGTGTGTGACAATATACATTGGCGTCTCATAATGATTCGCTCATCATCACCTGGGAAAATAGAAGCTTACATATATGATCCCTTTGGAGATAAAGCCGAAAGAGAAACCATTAATATGATTGAGGCAGCACTCAAAACCTGGTTAAAAAATTTCATAACCATCACAGAATATAATGAATTCACAACTACCACTAGCAAGGAAACATTTCAAACAGATACATACAATTGTGGCACATGGGTAGCAAAAACCGCCTTCAGATGGGCACAATGGAACAGAGGCTTGCACCAGACCTCATTTTTCGAGTACCTAAAATCTGATTTATATATTGGGGAGTATGGCAACAAAACGATGCAAAAGGAAATACATAAATACCGATTAGAAATGAGGGAAGAAATAGGGCTGCAGGTAAAGAATACCCGTAACACACTGGAGCTCAAACACTTGGAGCACGCTGGAAATGACGCCGCAATCAGCGGCCCTAATATGACCTTACCTCCCCACCACATCCTCACACGCAGAGGTGCCACACCCAAAAAGCAGATAGAAACTCTGATAGAAGCTTTTAAACTGAAATGGAAGACACACACCACTAATGAAACAATAGTTTCAGAAGCCATCGAATCGCATAGGAAATATCATCACACCTCGAACACGGATAACACCAACATTCAAATTCATCTTCTTGTGGCTAAGGACATATGGTCAACTGCAGTCCACATCATTCCAGAAAGACAGATTATTCACTGTGAGTTTGATATCTCTAACAATAAACACCAGAAAGACATTTCCACACTTTTTCCTCAAGACCTGAGGGTGCACCGCATAACCTTGAAACTGGGAGTACACCCGAATAACATGGGGGTTTTCAATTTTACACTAGCCCACAAAGTCTGTCACATCCTGCACAACACTAAATTCTTCTCAGCAGCACAATTAAACAGAGACCTACTATACGAACTTGAAAACCTAAACATTAGAATTCTACCACAAACGGGCAGAGAAGCCAGGATAACCAAACACGAAAATAACAAAGCCATTTCGACCATACGACAATCACTGAGAACCCACCTTCCGAAAATTGATGCACATCCAACAAAGCCAAATTCTGAGCACAAAGACTGTAAATCCACCCACACTGCGTATAATCACCTCATCTCAGGCAAAGGAAAGCCTTCCTGTGAACCCCACACATATGGATACCGCAGGAAACACTCTCATAAACAAAAGAGAATAATCCGTAAAACCAAATGCACAAACAAAATCTTTGATATCGAGAACATTTATGACGCAGATGACAGATGCATACTACAAAAAGCAAAACACAAAAACGCCATGAGACAGTCAGAAGAAATAGACCGACTCACTAAACTACAACTAGCACAACACTCTAACAATTTGATTATAATGGGTATGAATATGAGAGGCCTCCGACACCACAAAGAAGATAAAGACAGTTTAATCAAATTAGAAACAATCTGCAATCTTTTAATTGACGGACGGGCTGATATAATATGTATATCAGAAACCAAGGTAAATACTGAAAACCTTGCATTAATCAAAACCCTAATGACACAAAAAGGAATCCAATTTCGCACGTCTCATGTAAATGAAAGAGCTTCCATTGGTTCCATGATCCTATGGAATCCGAAAAGTTTGCCACTATCCACCTCGGTCACCACAATCGATGGAGATGCAAAGAGAGCAGTAATGACCAAATTTTCAGGAAATAACGGTTTTGAGCTCTACATAGCCAGCGGTTATATGAATGATGCTACACTAGTAGAGGAACAAGTGGAATTATATGACACACTTACTGACTGGGCAGGGAGGGCAGGAAATAATCCAAAAAAGGCCTACGTAGAGATAGGTGACAAAAACTGCACCATTACCCCAAGTCAGCGGGTGTCAGGTGGAAATTACATGTCGTATCAAGAGCATGTCGAAAAGAATAAGCATCTTTTAACCTATTTTAACAATGACAGATGCTCCCTTAATGAACTGATAATGGACCGTAATCCAAACACGGAAATTTTCACACATGTCATATCCAAAAACTCAAAAGCAAAACTCACCCATATCATGGCCAACACAGCTATGGCAGAAATGACCGTTAAAACAGGATGGACGGAGGAAAACCCTTATATCATCTCCGACCACGGGATAGTATGGGCTGAATTTAAGCTCCCTCAAATCGACACCAAACCGGAGATTTCCACCGATACAACTTTGCCAACACCTAGATTTAATGGTGCCAAGGAAACCACACATGATGAGTACCCAGGGTACCCAATTAGAATGACAAACAAAAATAAGGGTACAAAAAGGAAAATAAACAGGAAAGATATTGTAGGACTTCTTGAAGCAAACGGATACAGCACAAACGAACTCGTGCACGCGTGCATCAATAAAAACAAAGCTAGAACCGCTATCAGCACCATTAAGGGTGACACCACTGATCTTGATCTTAAACGGGATAATACTGACGGCAGCCCCATAACAGTGAGTAAGCTCATAGCTAAAAATAAAGAGGCAGACAATATAGAACAATGTCTAAAATGGCACAACAAACCCAAGGAATGGTGGATTCACCTTAATAGCCCATGGCATGCAGCTCACTTACTCTCTAGAGGAAAGGGGATGCCGGAAGGTGGTCTCAACTTAGGCCATAACGACAAAGATAACATCTGGCATACAGTAATCACTCACCTTTAAGAAAACAGGAAATTCACGCCAGCGTATTTTTACATAGAGTTATTAAATATGGGTGCGATGTATTGAATATGAGGGAGTTTGGAAAAACGCTGGCTGTTTCCTTAACGTCGAGTTTCCTTAACAATGAGTGATTACTGCATAGGTTCGCCTCACCTTTTAAATAAGAAAGATGTTAATGCCTATCTCAAACGACACCTGTCATTCAGCTCACTGGAAGTTAAGAAAATCACGAAATCCAACACAGATGAGCACATGACCAGCTGGAATATTCTCCTACAACCCCATATGCCTGCTAAATTCTGGAACCTGTACGGATCTGAGATGCATTCGGAAAAAAATAGATTGCACCGCCCATTTATTCCAATACGCTACAGGCTGGGTGTCTTACACTGAAAGACTACATAGCACACTCGAAATGGAAAATGGATCGGAAGCAACTAGAAACGGCGGCACTGGCATCAAGGAAATGCACCCTGACGCGACATGGGATACCCTGCACAAATTGGCACATCAGGCGGCAAGTGACGCCTTTGGCACCAAGAATTTGAACATAGCTGGGAGGTCTGAAAAACCATCAGCAGTATCTAACTATATATACAAATGCATATGGCTAAACACAGTTCGCCGCATCATCAAATATTTGGACACAAGAACTCATGCAAGCAACATTCCTAAGCAAGCCAAAAAGACTGCCCGCACGCTACCTTTTGCCTCGCTCAAACCCAAACACAATGAAACGGCAGCCACATGGGGATCACGTTTGCATGAAAATTATGTAATAATCAGAAATGCTTTTCAGAAAAGCAGAGACACTGACATTGAACGACGCAATCTCCGAGAAAAGGAAGCCCTGCAGCATCTTTTCTCAACTAACCTTTCGAGGTTTCTAGACACAGTCATGGGAAAGATGAAACCTACTGAAAAAGGTGCAGCCGCTACCCCAGGTAGTGATGGAAAGATACCTGAGACAAAGACAGAAAGACTAAACACAACACTAGATGAATACAAAAATAAAAAACTATTTTCTACTAACCCGAACGAGCCAGATGAACTCCCACAGTGGCTCACTGACATTCTAAAGGACAGCCCTAAAATCCCCGATACGGCCGCTGCTAGACTACTGACAGAAATCACGCACAAAGAACTCCAACAAGCATACTCGGACTGTGGTATCTCCACAGCACCAGGACCCTCAGGAATGAGATACTCGCAGTGGATCAAGGGTCCAGAGAATTTTCAAGAGGTTACTGTCTCACTTTTTAACCACATTCTTATAACTGGGAAATTTCCAAAGAGTGCAAAATCTGGAGTCATCCTTCCAATCCCTAAAAATCCCTCTGCACCATGTACAATAGAAAACTCTAGACCCCTCACAATGTTGGAAACGGGTCTTAAACTATTTAACACAATAATTGCTAACCGTCTCAAAACAATACTTAACACTCACCCCATTCTCTTTCCCATTCAAGATGCGTTTCTTCCGAATAAAAACATAGATGACTCACTTCAAATTCTGAATGAAGTAATTTCGGATGCCAATAGATACGACAAAGACCTCCACGTAGTTTACCTGGACCTCAAACAAGCATTTGACAGAGCTGAATTCTGGATGAGCAATTTAGCGCTGAGAAAGCTGGGACTCCCATCACAAATAATCAACATCATCTCAGACATTACCAATGATGCTTCTAGAATGGTACTCACTGAAGAAGGCCTCACGGATGAATGGTCCCTAGAATGTGGAGTCCCTCAGGGAGAAGTTTTGAGCCCACTAAGGTTTGTAGCCATTATGGACATTCTGGCAATTTGGTTAGCAAAAAGAGCAAACGGTGTAAACCCGACAGGATCCACATATGGATATGAACTGAGCTCGGAACGCCATAGACCAGACAAACCAGGAAATAATGTTATTCCTCCCTCCCAAAACCTATTAGAAAAGGACACCACTTTAAATATCTTTGCACGGTTCTTTTGTGATGACATCATTCTCGTGGGGAAAACTAAAGACGAAGTTCAAGACATGCTAGGTATAGTTAATGAATTTATGAGCTTCATTGGTATTCCCATCAATGTTAAGAAATCCAAATACTCTTACAGAAAGCGCATTAAACCTCAGGGCAAAACAGTAACGCGATATGACCCGATGATTTACTCATCTCAGGGGGTCATGGATTACAAATGACTCAAGTCCTTCCATTCGGGGGGAATGGAGCCCAATACAAATGACTCAAGTCCTTCCATTGATTCGAAATGGATACCCCCTGAGTCACCAGAATTCCTCGATTTCTCCAACAGCAAAGAGGTAAACAGATATCTCGGAGTATGGTTTGCACTAAATGGGGAATGGGACAAACAGGCGGAAATCCTTATCGACAGACTTAAATCTACTCTCACATCCATCCAACTGCAACACATGACCCTACACCAGCTAAGATATGTTATAAATGCGGTTGTAGTTCCGAGGATGGCATACCCCCTTAAAGTTACCTCAGCAATTGCCAACTCCTCAAAGAATGTCGCAATTGAATTAGACAAAATGATAGCTTCGTTTATAATTAAATATTTGGGCTGCCCAGTTGACACCAATCACCAAATAATCTGGACAGCAGTCTGCCAAGGCGGGTACGGTATTGATAGTGTCTTTGATGTTGTAACCGCGTCGTGTATCACCGAAACTATGAACACCCTGTGTTCTGCGGATGAACACGAATATTGGCAACACAACCACACGGACCGTATCACTGATCCCCACCTCATCTCACTATACCGTAGAAATAGCAATCTATGGCTTAAAATAATAATTCATAACATGAACAACGAAATGGGTAAAAATGTTATATCGGGTTTCCCCTTATCGCACTATGCAACCTACAGTCATACTAAAGACAAACGCTTTAACTGGTTTAGGCGCACAGGTCACATTATGGCAAAACTTGGATACGCTATTGACTCTAAAAATTACCCTGAAAATGAAGCGGGTGAAACCACATTAATCACCACCCTTCCCAGACAACTCTACATGTCGAGGAATGTTACCTCCGCAATACAAAAATACAACCTCAAGCACACAGGTTCCTTTCTAACTCCCTGCGGTGGAATGTTAAAAAACTGGCAAGAAAATAAATGTTTTTTCAGGCTGAATGGCAGTAGACCCCCTGGATGGCTAACCGAAATCGAAAAGGAAATGCTTCAAAACCCTGTAGATTTGGACCCACAGGCTAGATATGTCAAGAAACAATATAGAGACAACATAGTACCCCCCGACACGGGTGAATTTCATTGGAAAGGAAATGGTGACCGAAATTCCATCTCTCTTATTCACATTACCAATATTGACTTAGAGGCCATGTCAATACAATATACAGAATACAGTAACAATGCCATAAACCCTAATGTCTTTGTCAGAATCAAAGGTACCAACAGTCTTCAATACGACTTTGAATATAGCATCACCAATGACGGTTGCATCCTAATTCCAGCAGGTTCTATTTTTGAATATAATGACCATATGGACCCGCCCTCTTCTGTCCTTGCTACAGTTAGTGATATCAACTCACACTATGATTACATCTCAGACAGACAGTATGAAACCATTATTGCCAGAATGAAAAACAAAACTGCGGAGGAAGAAAGTGAATACAGCTGCCCTAGCGACTCGGAAGAAGAATCCACCCCCAACGCCGAAAAGATCAAACAAATGGAAGACTATGATATGGCAAGCGATGGTTCCCTTTTTGCTGGAAAGAAAACAGCATGCAGTGGGGCAGCATATGCTATAAAAAACTTTGACAACGGGATGCCACTTGTACGGAAGATGAATATCCCCCCCTCAAGAACTTTCTCCGCACAGGGGCTCCTTATCAAGGAGGATATCCAAAACCCGAGTAGCACATCTGCTGAAATTGCGGGACTGCGATTTCTACTCACAGAACAAAAAGAGAAACTCCTCAAATCCATTACTCCAATGGTACATGCCATTGACTCCATGGCAGCAATATCTGCGGTAACAAAGGATGGCAGGTCCATGAGTGCTCGGGACAAACTACGTGAAGCTAATCGCAGAGATGTGCAGGCTGTTCGCCTACTGCTAGAAGAACTTGGCTTCTACAGTGAAGGAGACCACAGTAAAATCATCCTTAAATGGATTAGGGGTCACAATAATGACAAAGTCCACGACAGAGTGGACCGTACTGCTAAAAGAGCCTCATTCAGAGGGGGCTGTTTTGACATCTCCCGCTACGACCCTGCCGAGGAACTACCCTTCTCATTATTCTTTTTTGAGGTCCCTATTTTAGGCGATATACGTAGTCACATCAGAAGAATTCAACGACTCTCACACTATCATAATTGGAGAACCCTACAGTCCCAAGGGAAGCATCTGAGAATGCTCAACGAGAATAACACCGCCCCCACCAAAGATATTTCCAAAATGACACCTAAAGCTTTCACCGCTTCTAGAAGTAGAGAACTCCTGGGTCTTCAAGCCTCTCCTGCACGCTTATTTAAACTGGGGAAAATCGGGTCCGAAAACTGCCCCTACTGCCAACAGAATACAAAATGCACCTTCGAACACATCCAACTTGAATGCCCAGGACATAATGATAGTTTGTATAATCTTAGAACAACCCAAGATATCGAACTAAGGAAAATCATCGCTGAAGAAATCTCAGAAAAGCCTAAACTACTAAACCCTGGAAAGGGTACCACATACATCAGAACACAACCATCGAAACTTTTTCCACTTGCTGACCTAAGACAGGAAATGAGTGAGGAATTATACTTACACGCTCTCCCGGAAGCTAGCATGTACCGTCCATCAAGTTCAAAAAAGAATACCATTGCTGTGACCGCAAAGCCTGAAATGGACCATGTTACGGGAACAATTAAATATCCCGAACTCCAATATGTCCAAAAGAAAGAGTTTTGGAAACTTTTGGCTTGGCACCGCCTTTCCAACAAAGCAGTCCCATGCTCACTTGCGGAGTACTCGAATAGGGCACACGATATCCATGAAGCCCTCAATGCATGTAAGTTTGAATCGGGAGACCCTAAAAACTGCTATGCAATAAGAAGAAGCCTCTTAGATATTTTGGTGGATGACAGAAACCTTGACAAAAACGGCTGTGAACTTTTCTCCAACCCACTGAATGCCCACCCTAGAATTTACTCGAGAAGATGCATACCCACCACTAGAATGAAAAAAGCCCTCAAGCCCTTCTGTTATCATGGGAAAATCGGTTTTGATGGCCTCGCTTGGGATGCCTACGTGGACCCGTTAACAGGCATTGGCAGAATAGTTTACGGAAATCCCCCCTTTGATGGAAAGGATAAGGGCAAATCTTCGGCGGTTATGACTACCTTGGAAATGGGACATAAAGCGGCCAACACTGTACCCGGATTTTCAGGAACATGGATTCTTCCACTGTCTCCCAAAAACCAAAAAAGATGGTTTGATAAAGGTTTTAAACTCGTTTTCAGATTCCCGCATAACACTATTCCATTTATCCCACATGGTTATTGGACGGGTGATGACCCCTACGTTCTCCCAGGTGGCGGATGCTATAAGGATGATTTTTCGGATGTCGTTATCATAGCTATAGACAGTGCACCCAGCGATACTCAACCAGCCTTTGACTGGAGGCCTACACAGAAAAAGATTGCTAGATGGTTCCTCAATGTCCTTCCTAAGTCCAGAGTCACGGAGAGGAGACTAGAATACACCGGAGTTAGCCCTGATATTTGGAATGAAGTTCTGAACGAAAGGGACAACGTACTCCCTTCTTCGTTGTGCCCATGGCCCACTCAAGACCCCCCCTATCATCAGAATGGTGCTGAGCATTATTATGGCGGTCACCATGATACGACAATCACCAATGCAGCTTCTAAGCCCTTCATTAGCACCGTGAAATGGCCCAAAGCACTTACACTCATGGGGTACCTCCCTCCTCTTTTCGGTACTGTCCTCAACACGATAGGTGTTCCCCGTGGCAAGATTAAACCTCTCCTTAAAAAACTTTCAAGAATCTGTAGGCAACACACCAGAAATAGGCGAGACTTGTTTCTGTTAAACACCCCCACCACCTTGAACACCGACCCGCATACAGTTGACATCCTGGGCAATGAGACCATGACGGAAACAGAAGCTGTGCAAAAAACAAATGACTTTCTTCAAACCCTCCTGCAATAATTTTCAAAAGACTTGCAATAAAAGATGGCTCTCTGTCCTATAGGGGAGGGGCCATCCCCCCCTCTCCCCTCCCCCACCACCCCCCCCTCTCCTCCGCCCACCCTGACCTCCTTCCTCATCGTCTCCAAATACCCCCTTAATTCTTCGACTTCCCTCCCCACCGCCTAGTTTCAGCCACCCCTCCACTCACCCGGCCATGGCTGCTTCTCCATCTTCTAGAGTTTTTTGCTTAGCACCTAGCTTTTTCTCTAGATGTCACCCTGCTGAAAAGTGGGTTGAGCCCCTTTGTGGGCGCGCTATAGTAGAGGGAGTAGCCCCTAGTGTTTTCACTAGCCTGCTTTGCAGGGTTACCGCACTCTCAGGACTTTGTCCCTTCTGCTAGCGTAAATGTTTTATTATTATTATTATTATTATTATCTATTAACACTACTACAACGAATACAACAATGCACACCTATTATACCTTCATTAGGCAAAGATAACAAGCTAACAACATTTAGTCACACAAACATAACAATATTCATACATGCCATAAGAGAACTCTTCCTTTGGCCGACAACACCTCGCCGGTTGGGGTGGTTGCCTTAGACTTGTTGCGCGGTCCACATCCACGCTTGCCCAGGGTAAAAATACGAACAGAATGTGTCGACACTGAGATGCGATCTGAGCTCCCAGACAAGAATTCAAATTGTGACGTCTAGACGATAGGCGAGTGTTGACTGCCGAGTTTTATAGCCCACAGCGGGAGGGGGGTCGCCAGGACGTCACGAGCTTCGAAAAAGAGTGAGAAAGCGACATTGGTGCCAACCTGTCGATCACCCGGTGTAGTCTTAATAAGTGCTTGGTCGGATATCGATTAATCGACAACGTATCGATAACCAATAATATTTTGTGCTGCGATTTTATTGATCGATTTCAATAAGTGTTCGAGTGGCATTGATCAATATCGATAGCTCGCGATGTCGTATCGATCAATACCAAATAATTGGTCGTCGAGATCAATCAATATTCAATATTTCGATATCTATGAATTTCCTATCAATCAATAACAATATTTCGATTAATCGATACTATCGAAAATATTGAATATCGATACTACGCCTTGCCGTCCAACCACCCGCTCCACGGGTTGGTGGTGTACGCGCACCTTCAATCGGCACCTTCCTCACAGCAACAACTATCCCTGCTTTGTTTCTGTGTGTGAGCGTCGCCATGATCGACACCGTCACCGCCACTGCACTTTGTGGTGTGGAGATTGCTCCACGGTCGGTGGTGTGCGGTGCCTGCTCTGGTTATCAGAATGGCACAGTGGGTTACTTCAATGACCCCGACCTTGTGGACACTGGACCGGCTGACTTCTACAACATCTTCAATCTGGACTCTGAAGGCTTCGGCATCTACAGTCTGAACTTTCAATTTGAGAGCTGCAACAACTTCAATCTCTGTGAACTCTGCTTTATGGACCACTTTCAAGGTGGCTAGAGTTACTGTCAGAAGCCTAGTAGCACAACTAGATCTGTATCACGGGCATAGCAGCCTTCAGTGTGTAGTGCTAGCTAGAGATTTGGGACCGCCCTGGCCAAGAGCACAGGCCCCCACTAAAAAAAAAAATTGTTTCCACCGCTTGAGATGGTGTGTTTTGTTTCCCCTAACAATTTCCCTGTTCCACCCTAACTCTTCCTCCGTAATAGTGCAGGGTGGTGTGCTGGATGTGACACCCCGTGTGTGTCACAGTCCTCTGTCTGTCCTAGTACTCCGTACAGTACGGCTGTCACAGGTTTAGGGTTTCCGGCTTAAGCCGAGGTACACTCAATCTAAGGGACTTCTTATGTTATCTTAAGTGTAAGCATTCTGTGTTTTCAGCACCTCAATATATAGTCAGCACTATATATCCCACAAAAGGGGCGGAAGCGAGGCGGAGGAAGGATGGTGATGGATTATTCGCTTCTAACATATCGCGAAGGCATGCCAATCTCTTCATGAATCTACCCTGCCGCACTAGGTTTTCACAGTGTAAAGCGCTTAAGAAGTGCGAACGGAAGCGGACAAATTCCAGGAAAGACACCGGTGTGATTTCGATAACGGCTTAGATGTCCTTCCGATTTAATCGAACGGCTGTTCGGAATTTGTAAGCAATGAAAAATACAATTCGCATCTGAGGAATCAAACAGGAATCCATCGCGCTTTCCATTACACTCTTGATACGCCGTAAAGTAGAGGGGATCCGCTGCGGACGGTGTACAAACTGATTAGTCTAAACTCGTATAAACGGAATAAATACAAAGTGCAGGTCACTAGTCGTACACCGAAAATGACACAACGGATATGACTGTATGAACTAGTCAGGGTGTCATTTCCAGCAACTTTGGTGGAGCTTATATCGGGCTCTAATGCACCCATACCCACAAATTGTAACATAACCACCTGCCTGCCCACTCACTCGTCATCCTACGCATCATCATCCGACCATGTTTTTATCGCTGTTCCTTGAAATTTACCATACGAAACATATTAATCTCGTCATTCCCTAGTTCCTCCGTATGATTGCGATTGGCGAAATCTACATTCATTATCATGAGGTGCAATATGCATGTACGCACTAACGAGCAAACACGTCGTAGTAGAAAAAGGGATGAAGAGCATTCCAAAAGGTGGATGCACATGCAAGTAGCTTTGTGCTGAATCTTAGGCAAAGTCTACTAAGTCTTTTTTCATATTATTTGTGCATATATGGTGATGAAACGAAAATGGTGCCCACGAAGTGCTTGAAACTGTCCTCATCGACAAACCGCGAAATTACACGGTTAACGACGAGTTGTGCACTCATGATACTCCACTTCTTGGCAAGACGGGTTGCTGCAAAGGATGTAAATTTCCTACCAACACTCGCAGAATCTCTCGTCGGAAGCCCTGATATCCAGCAGTTGCCTTGTGTATGGTCCGGTGATTGTCGAAGATCACGAGGTCGCCAGGCCTCCACACCCATCGGCACGTAAATTCGTTCTGTTCACAATGTCGAAGTAGTTCGTTCAAGACCTCGTTTGGCACAGTACCAGCCACTTCCTCTTCTGTACCTATATCTTTATTTTGATTATCCCCATTCAAAGAGGAGTTCTGATCGCTCAACAACAACTCTTCCGTGAACCCTTCGCAAACATCGATGACTTCCTTGCCACTCTGCGGATGGCGCCCAAGCACATTCCGCAAGTTGCTTGGAAATGGGCCTGCTTCTGCTCGTGCATCCCCTTGCGGGATCAGCCGACGGTTGACTTGACTGTGCCGCGCCCTGTAGGGCCCAGGCGCATACGTTCAGCTCCCTGCCGCTCGAACTAAAGGCATGAGCAACTGGGCACAAGGCAAAAGTCCATCTTCAGGAATGGCACCCCAGCATCGCCTCTAGCATAGTGCGGTTTCCTACCAATCGGATAGAGGAATTTTTTTGTTTTTCACAAGGATTCTCCCAACACAGAGTAAGTTCATCAGAATATCATTTACAAATCTGCGAGAGAGCATACCAGGGTAGCTCCAACGTGCTAGACAAGTGGGGAGTGAGTAAGCACCGTGCAGCGCGGAGAGTGGATCGGAGGCGGAGGTCAAGTGCCGCACAAGCAGCTTGCTGACACGCAAATAATGTGTCCCCGCCCAGTGGCGGAACCTCCGCTCCGAGGAAGATGCCGACCTGGGGTGGAGGTTCTAAAAAGCCCCCGTCGCGGTGCCAATGCTCCCCAAATACCTCGCCAGTCTGCCCCGCCTCGCGCACGACGCGGAGAACCGCCGTTGAAGGAGATGATCCCGGCGGCTCACTGCTAAGGTGCAAGCAACAGAACAACACATGGTAAGCGTTGGTCCAGCGTGCCCAAAGGGTGATACAACGTTGCCTCGTGAGCTCTGTGAGAGTAGGGTTTGTATAACAAGACGTACACAAATGAACTGAGCGGTGCTTGGTTAGGTAAGAAGAAAGGGTTGCAGGCGGGCGGGAACCCTAAACATGTGTAGAGAGGGCCGCATTGGGTCTGTCCCATGCTAGCCGCAAGCTTCGAGATCCAAACTCACTCCCTCATCCGGATCCAAACTCACTCCCCTCACTTGAATCCTGTTTCGCAATCATTGCAGTTGATTCTCAAGGTAGCAAGCGACAGTGGGAGTAAATCACTTTGGGTTTGCATGTGGCTCGACGTGCACATGTGCACGGCTTGCTGATGCGCGACATGCGGCTAGAAGCTGTTCGCATACGATATCCAAGATAGATGATTCTTTTCGACCCGGGAGGCGTCAAGGGAATTCGTCTTGTTTGAATAAGAAATTTCTTCCTCGCCGAGCTCTTTGGGAGATCAAGTGTTAACTGAAGATGCCGGCTTTGGAGGCTGGAGCGTTCACATTATAGCACCCCATGCTGCAATTGGGTGTCACTTATATTCCCAGGCTTCGCAGACCGGAATCGCCTCGCGTATCGCCCTCGATGAAGGCATGGTGAAGGCAGGTGCCCAGGGAGCAGCAAGAGTCACCTCCGAGTTCGGATCGGTGGCGGAGTTTGCGCGCTCGGAAAGGGAGGCGCGCGCGGGCCATCCCCAGCAGCAACCCCCCACAGCGAACTTTGAGGCGTGCTCTGGATGCAGCCGAGAAACCCGGCGAGTCGGACGAGATCGTCAGGTCCGAGGAGGCGTCCTTCTGGACTGCGACGGAACCCGATCACGCCGTACACAGCAAGCGCTCGTCGAACCTGTAAGCACACCAGCTCAGCGGAGTCTCTCACACGATGGGGCGTTCATAGCTTCAACTATGACAAGGTGGCAGGACGGCAACTTCGAGACTCTGAAGAGGTGTGTAGACAACAGTCAGGCTGTGTCCACAGCTATTCGTTGGAACCTAATTTCAGTACACTTTCAAGCTTTGCGGCAAATGAGAGCGAGTGCAATTCTTGTAAGCGCGCAGTAGTATTCTGACTGCGTCTGACACCAGCATGTCATCAGCATGGAGCCGCACCTCCGCCACGGCGTCGTGGTTACCTTCACACCAGCCTTGAAGTAGCACGCCCGCAGCTGTGCTTGACTCTACTTCTGCCCCAAAACTAGGCACCGAGCTACTCTCCACATCGCGCACTGTTCGCAATTTGCGATAGATAACTTGGTCGTCAGATTGCTCGTGCGCTTGGGAGATGAGAAGAGGTCGAAACTGCTGACACTCCGAGGAGGGTTCCACAGAGGAGCGATGCGCCATGGCCTGAGTTCACGCCGTACCTTTCAGGACATTAGCTTGGAGTTCTGCTGAGGAAATTTGCTGTATATATATCTAGCAATAGGGTATGGGGTGGCTTCACTAAACTAAGGCCGTTTTATGCTGGGGTCGAAAGATGCTGGGAATTTGTTCGTGCGACAAGTATGCTTCAAAAGATAAAATAGAAAATACGATTTAGATATTGGGGGAAAAATCAGAGATGACGTTGGGGGTTGGGGTGCGGTCACTCTTGATATGAGATAAAACAGCGCTACAGGGAACGAACTGTAGAGCTGCCCAACTTAAACTGGTCCGTTCATTTTTAATAGTGGCAACTTTACGAATCCGACAGTCCATATACGATTCCAGAGATCAAAATACGATACATTCCTTTGTTGCTCCCCAGGAATCTCTTCGGACCTTCCGATGTTCCCGATCTGAAAACATTGGACGGCTCAACTTTAGTTGGGCACCCCTAACGAACTGACATGACATTGACATCGAACATCAACATGTAACTATGAAGGGTGACACTAAGATCGCACTAATTGGGGAAAAATCTTTAGATTGTCCCCCTCTTTGAAAAAGTCCGTTTTATGACGTGACAAATTTGTGTATTGGGGAAAAATCTTTAGATTGTCCCCCTCTTTGAAAAATACGGTTTTTTATGTCACGCTTTTGTGTATTGGGGAAAAATCTTTAGATTGTCCCCCTCTTTGAAAAATCCGGTTTTTTATGTCACGCTTTTGTGTATAAATTTTTAAAGGTTCATTTCGCCGAAAACCAGCTATTCCAAAACGAACACTGGTTTGTGTCACGCTTTTCGAGCGTCACGCTTTTCGAGCGTATGCTTTTCGAGCGTATGCTTTTCGAGCGAGACGCGTTACACCCACTCAATTTAACCCCTGTTACGCACTTTAGCGTCGTAGATGAAAACTGCGAAACGATTCGTGTGTCGTGGATAAGTATGTGTCGCACGCGGCAGTATATAATTTGATACTTAGAATATTCAATACAAACCTTTTTTATATTTAATTGGTGAATATTTAATTTTAATTTTATTTTATTGGAATTGCACAGTTTCACGACTGTTGAGTATAAATATAACTCAGCATTGTAGTATTAAATAAAATAAGATGAAGACTTTATTGACGGTATAAATATTTGGATGTGGCTGTGGTCGACTGGAAATTGACACATAAGACGTTAGACGTATGACATGACAAGAGACGCAGTCTGTAAAGCGTAAAGCTTCGAGAATGAAAGTTGATGACACTGTCATGAACGTCAGTTGTGACACAGTATGGGCTGGCCATGGCCGAGCCGCGATGGAAATCAACTGCTTCTCACATTTTTTTTTGGGGGGGTTTGGCCATGATGGAAATCAACTGCTTCTCACATATTTTTGGGGGTGTGGGGGGGACCCCTACCCTGGGGTGGCCGTGACCCGTAGGGGAATCGACCATTAACGCAGCTGGATGGGCTGGCCGAACTCCGTTGGAAATAAGCTGCTTCTCACATTTTTTTTGGGGGGGGGGTGTTCGCGCTCACGCTCTTTTTATTTAGAGACTTCATTTCGTTCAGACCAGGTATTCCAAAACGAACACTGATTTGTGTCACGCTTTTCGACTGTCACGCTTTTTGCGCTCACGCTCTTTTTATTTAGAGACTTCATTTCGTTCAGACCAGGTATTCCAAAACGAACACTGATTTGTGTCACGCTTTTTCTGTCACGCTTTTCGACTGTCACGCTTTTCGCGCTCACGCCCTTTTTAACCCAATAAGACATATACTACATTTCGCTCACGCAACCTTCATTGCCCACATCACATTTTGTATGGTGATTTGAGATTGATTTTTCCCCACTTGTACGTTCACGTACCCCCTATAAATTTTTAAAGGTTCATTTCGCCGAAAACCAGCTATTCCAAAACGAACACTGCTTTGTGTCACGCTTTTCGAGCGTCACGCTTTTCGAGCGAGACGCTTTTCGAGCGA
Organism: Cymbomonas tetramitiformis; assembly: GCA_001247695.2. Lineage (NCBI taxonomy): Eukaryota > Viridiplantae > Chlorophyta > Pyramimonadophyceae > Pyramimonadales > Pyramimonadaceae > Cymbomonas > Cymbomonas tetramitiformis. Next base: position 507 of record LGRX02033744.1, on the reverse strand, counting down.
GACGCTTTTCGAGCGTACGCGTTACACCCACCCAATTTAACCCCTGTTACGCACTTTAGCGTCGTAGATGAAAACTGCGAAACGATTTGTAAGTCGTGGATAAGTATGTGTCGCACGCGGCAGTATATAATTTGATACTTAGAATATTCAATACAAACCCTTTTTATATTTAATTGGTGAATATTTAATTTTAATTTTATTTTATTGGAATTGCACAGTTTCACGACTGTTGAGTATAAATATAACTCAGCATTGTAGTATTAAATAAAATAAGATGAAGACTTTATTGACGGTATAAATATTTGGATGTGGCTGTGGTCGACTGGAAATTGACACATAAGACGTTAGACGTATGACATGACAAGAGACGCAGTCTGTAAAGCGTAAAGCTTCGAGAATGAAAGTTGATGACACTGTCATGAACGTCAGTTGTGACACAGTATGGGCTGGCCATGGCCGAGCCGCGATGGAAATCAACTGCTTCTCACATTTTTTTTTGGGGGGGGG
>LGRX02033743.1:0-40812 GCA_001247695.2 Cymbomonas tetramitiformis | reverse complement strand
CCCTGTGCCGCCCTAATTTTAGTGCAAAATGGTGTTATATAAGGTTGTCGAAAGTGGCCCCGTAGGGGGGGGCTGGGGCTGATTGGTTGAGGTGACTAATCTGGCCGCATAGGCCGAATCGCTTCGATTCAAGCGGCGTGTAAAGCATCCCAAGATGCTAGAGGGTTGCCGAAATAAAGTATTTGGGGTGGTTGTTGGGGAAGGGGGCAAGGTGAGAGCTTAAATTCGAGGGCACATCTGAGGGCCTCGGTGTCACGCGTGAATGGTACCAAGGCTGCCAAAAACCCGAACGTCATAGAGATACAGCAAGCAGACCCTCCGTTTTTATGTAAAGAAATATTCGGTCAAAGCTTTGTCGGAACGCTCAGAAGCGATGAAGTTGGGATTCTGAGACGATCGAGCGGCAAAACTGAACTCTCGGGGTTTTCGAGTAACTCAACCCTGCATCGCACGGCTCTCCCTAAGTGCGTCTTGTAGTCGCCGCGGCAAACACTGGGCGTGGCATCCCCATAGTTTATACCCCTTGGGCGAGGCGAGGGTTCCGATCTCCGTCAGGGTTCCGGTCCACGACGTGTGTGAGAGGATCTTCAAAGAGTAGAGTCTTCCCTAGGAAGAGTCTTCCCTAGAGTCTTCTCTAGGAGAGGCTACGACGCTGATCTGTAATGCAACACGCTTCCTTTCTCTGGGCACTGGGTGGGGCCTATCCTAACTGCTACATGAAGCAGATTGTTGCGCTTGCAGAAATGCTTGCATTAGGGTACATGTTCTCTTAGTATAACACGGTTCATGGAGGAGGAAAATGATACCTCTAACAAGCTCGCGAAAGAAGTCCAAGAATATGTAACTGCAAGACGCCTAAAGTCCTTGTATGCTAAATATGCTCGAATGAGAAGGACGGCGAAACGTCACGCCAGTCGTCCCAGGGCCACGATGATTAGAAGTAAAGCAAGTCCAAACCAGTTACCTCCTTGCAACGTATGACCCGTTGGGTCATATTCCATTAACGGAAGTCCTCTAGAAAGCATTGAGACGTGCAGCTTTCGAACGGAATGGTTTTGTTTGTGCATTATGTCAGCTCTATTTTATAATTACCTGTCGATGTGCCATATCCACACTTATATGAAACGGCCGTCCTGAACCTGCTTCGCTCTTTCATTTTGGGTTCTCCCTCACTGTTTAGTGGCAGTATCCTATTCACTACGCGGGCGTCTTTAGCATAAGAATATCCAGCTAGCATACTCCTGTGCTGGCAGTGAAAACACAAACCGCGAAAGGATTTCTCGCATGTTTCATCCTCGTTCTTGTTGCAAGGTGTAGAACTGAAACGCAAGAAAGAAGTTTGCCCTGATGATCAGGTCAAGACGGGGAGGAAAGCAGTGACGTATCTGCTGGCGTTGACAAACACTCCACGGCAAAGAATACGGGTGTGAATACAACCTCCATGTACTGTCCTCACAAGGCAAGGCACCTACTCTCAGATTTGTGTGTTCCTTTGTACCCACAGGAATGGTGTGGCAAAGACATCAACGCCATGACACGAGATGATATAGCAAGACTTGTGTCTAGTCTTGTCAGCGAGATTGCTCGCGATGAAACCTCTATCGCAAAACTCGCTTCAGATCCATCGACAGCTTGGGACTTTGTTGCTTGTGAGTTCCCGAACGAAGCTGTATATAGGACTATAGCTATGTTTTGTGACTGCTTGCCTTGTAAATCGTTGGGCAAATGCTGGAAGATCATCGCTGTGTAAATTCGCTTGTTCCTCGAATAGTTTATAAAGGTCCCTCACTTAATCCAGCTATCGTGGCAGCGGTATTATATTTACCGAAGGAGGATTTGCTGCAACTAATTGAGTACAAAGAAGATGACCGGGCAAACAACGCGCGAAAACAAGGAGGACACTGGCAACTGGTGAGTGTCACTGGTATCTAGTTTTTCGCGTATATACCGCAAAATGGTTCTTCTTTAACTCTATTTATAACGATTTTTGTCATGATTAAGGTGCTCTATCTGCTGAATATTCGCAGAACCGCGAGGTGCATGCATTGCTGAAAAAGCGCAATCCGCTATATGAACACCATTACGGACAAGTGTGTACGACGTACGTTCTCTTTTGAAACGAAACCTGGGAAAACACAACGAATTTTTACACGCATGATCATGTTGTGAACATCCGGTTCCGTTGTGGACATACTTTTCGGTGCAACCTGTTTGTTTGCAAACTCCATTATCACAGTGCGTCGGGTATGCCATCTGCTCAGGTTGGAGCATATTCTCAATACTCTCGCCATCCGGCGGGCAGGCAAAGTAGCAGCGCAGGTGTACTCTGGCCTCGCGTACTATATTACAGTTTCAAAGTGTATCAAAACGATATCTTAGCACGATTTGGTTTGGTCTCGACGGCTTTTTTATTGCACTTTGGAGGTCAAATTCCTCCTGTGGGGTTTATTATCTTTGGGTTTGCAGGCGGACGCTGCGGATTCCGAGCAAGCCGATTCAGGGGATACACAAGAGAATCGCGATATGAGTGTGGCAGGAGACAGATCGACAGTAGGCCACAGCCAGCACTCTTGTACTGATTTACACTCAACTCTTCAAAAGTTTGCTGCATTGACATCCGAAGGGCAGGGCTTGAATACGGACGTGCAAGCTTTTGCAAATGATCACGCTGTGATGAAGTACATCTATGAATTCAATAGTTGGTATGCTCATACGTTCTTGAGTAATGGAGGCCAGAATCGAAATACTTAAATTTAGTTAGAATTAGTGTACATATGGATAGGCAGCGGTATGGCAACATTATTGAATAACAGGCAGTAAGAAATCTCCCTGAGGACCTCTTGCTGGGACAGAAGTTCCCGCTGTCTACTCCATTCGTTTCAATTTTCAAGGTATTCAGAGCATGTCATAGCAATATGGTGATGGATTGGTAGAATAAGTATACACATTAACAATATATGACTACATCCGCGACTCAGATATGATGAGAGATATAACGGCCAATTTTCAACTTTTGCATATCGCGTGGTTTTTGGGTGGGACCACGGCTATATCATATTACATTAGGTCTTGGAAACTACAAAGTAACATGCAGAAGCCCAATATGACCTGAGAACTTATATTTTCGTCATATCCAAAATCACAAAAAATGGAAATATCATGAAAAACGGCATTTTTTCGTTGTTTTTGGGCCCCAATGTTCCAACGGATGGCGGAAAATGTGATTGCAAATGCAAAGGGACTTATTTTAAACACGTATGATCGACTGGAACTCGTGGGTACCATGAAATATGCCCTGAGACGCCCATTATCAGCTCACCACTATAAGCATCATATCTGAGTCGTGGATGTAGTCATATGTCTCCCTACAAGAATTGGGGTGTAGTCGTGGATAAGAATTTGAGATATGTTAAAATTCACACATGTTCGCATATGTCTTTTGAGTGTGAAAATTGAGTGGTATATGAGTTTGATGGGCATGCAATGATGGGCATGCAAAGTAAATTGGAAAAGTGGATTTTCAAAAAATCCGAAAAATAGCCTCATATTCCAAATTGATATTCCCTCGAAAAGTCATCAACTTTGATCACTTTCTTCAATACTGTGTGCATTTCCCGGAAGTCTGCAGAGGTGTAGTGTTTCTTGCAGTCACGCCCCTTGCAAAGCGCTCGGCGTGAGGCGTATAGAAGCGTGCGCGAGCGTGTCGGTTACTTGCTGATATACGATTGGTTGGGTAATCGTCATTCATGATTCGCGAGCCTGATCAGCTGACGTGAGGGTTGAGGGACGTGAGGCATGCAGCTATTAGCGATGCCGCCATGATCAGCCTTTATTTGTTTGGCGTCTGGAGATGGCCGCCGCAGAGCAAGTTGCGTAACAGAAACGGTATATAATCAATACCGCAGCTCCATGCATACACCTTCAGCACACATGCGTGTGCACGTGGAAAGTCTGAACTATGTGCATACGGTGAGAAGTTTTTTGACATTCTTGGTGTTGAAATGTGACGTGTTTATGCTTGTTCTTTTCAAAGGCTGCAGACAAGCGACCGGGAATCTTCCGCTTGCTGATTTCATCTTGAAAGAACGAAATGAAATCACAAACCCTAAATATTTTTCTCTCGGTTAACTCTTATTTCGCCGCTGTAGATCGTCTGTTTCATGCTGACGATCGGATCACCGAATCTGCAGCAGCTTCATATTTTTTCCACATGCATGCTTTCATTCGGTATGGCGGCAGAATGATCGAAGAGTTTGCCTCGACGGAGCATCCCTGGTTTTGAACAACCATGCCGCCTTACTATTTTATTTTAAGATGCCCGTTTAGTGACCGTGATCTGAGCTGCTGGGCGTTTGATGCGCAGACGATCCCGCCCCGACAATCGCTGAAACGGCGCTGCGGAAACTTGCGGGCACGGTGCACATGCTACAACGCAAGCCCATGAACTTCTTTTGATTTCGACCCGCTATTTAGATGTAGATGCGTTTCTGACCCGCGCGCGTGTTAGTTGTGTGCGGCAGGGCCACATGTTTGAGTGCCAGGTGAATGGCTTGACCTGCGGCAACAAGTTACACTTACCTTTACTAACTACTAAACTTTCACTCTGTATGGCTGTTCGTGTGAAGAGATTAACCGTAAGGGACAACATTTTTGTTAGGAATTATTAAGTGAAGTTTAAGCTTTAGTAGCTATCGTTTTAAACACGTATGTGTTTGTATTGCGCACTGCAAGATTGCTCTCGTGTATAAATACAAAGGAAATGACAAAGAATGGGAATTTTAAAGTGGAGTTGGTGGTTTGGTTACGAGTAGCCATTGGTGTTTACATGTAAGTGTTTGCACTGGAAATACGTGTCTCACATAAAATATAACCGTTGAGATGATTTATAATACGCCGGGCAAAATAATGTGTTCAGTGTTCACATACCATACATCCGAACATCGAGAAAATGGAGAAAACAACGAGTGATAGACAATCGTACCACCGGTATTAGATCGGTCATACCTATTCTCGAGTCACAAATGTTCGAGTTCTCATCCGATTCCCCAAAAGATATTCACTTATCAAGGGCTCCGCTATATGTACCATAACAAACATGAACTGCACTCGTATGTACAATGCATTATAAATAATCAATTTAACAAAAATAAACATACGGAAGTATGTATTAGGCTTCATCACGAAGTCGACCAAAGCTGAGGGCAACATTCAGGCACAGTTATGCACCCCACTTTCCATCACTCCACTTGCATCCAAGCACGTCTCCCCCAAAACTCTCAGGACTAGAAACCACCATTCGAGATCGAGCAAAAATATTTCACGTGCCGAAGAGCAGTGATATCCCTTTCACACAATCCCAGTGCACACATCTGCCGCCGATGCTGCAAGCAAACTATTTAACAAGGAGCAATCCATAGTGAACGAGGCCGCCCATCAAATTAAACATTCAGTTGTTGGTTTTATTGTTTCAGGAGCATAAACTACCTCCATCACCATCCCTAGCGCAATGTTAAGCTCAATGAAAACTGCCCTCATTTTCAATGGAAAGTGCTGTACTAACTGCAAGCTCAACTCTGCATGTGACCATTTGGAAGCTGTGATGGTTTGTACATGCATTATCTCAAGGTGTAAAGTATGTTCTTGGTGAAGAATGTGTAGGAATGATCAGTGCCTTGTGTCCTATTCCACAGCTTAGTCGAATAACCAATCTACTGCTTCCTAAACTGCACTCTACCATAATGTGTGGAAAGAGTGCTTCTACATTGAACACGCAACTTTCTGCGTGCTCCCCCCCCAAGATTCGACTTGGTGCTATCTATCTGCACACTCAGGGTCTGGTGAGAGACAAAAGAGCGTATACTTCGCAGAACGGTGCACTGGATCATCAGTGTGCCGTGCCCTAAATATCCATCGGATGGTATCCCTTCAATCAAATTTGAACATGATGCTGCCATCCGGGTTCAATGCCGGCCCCTCTTCTAAAACCCCCTGCTCGCCTTCAATTTTAGCAGCTTTCGCCAGAATTTCCTCTTCCTCTTCCTTCGGCATGGGCAAAAGGTCCACCTTGCAAGTAGACGAGAGGAAATCAAGTACCTGGTAGTTCCCGCAAGCCAGCCAAGGGAGACTGAAGCGAGATCCTATAAAATTAGTGGGCAGGCAACGATTTCTGAGAAGCAGCAAGGGGGAGGGGGGGCAGGAAGGCAGTTAAGAGGCATCGTGCACTTAATCCATCGAGGAGAGAAAGCACAGCAGGTGGGCCATCTCTTTACAGGGGAAGGGAAGGGGTGCCACAGGGAGCAGGTCACCTTCTGCCCGGAAATGAGTTCCTGCGTCTGCCCCTTCACGCTGTCCTCGTCATACTCCATCCCATTCGCTACCATATCCTCAATTGCCTGAGCTCCATCCACCCCTCCCCCATTCCGCCATCTATTTTTTCGTCCCCATCGCTCGTACAAGCAGTCGGCTCGCGGCGATGTGTGCCACCCACAGTCTGCTCATCCTGTGTGTGCCACAGTTTGGTCATCCTGAATGTGCCACAGTTTGCAGAGCTTCCTATGCATTGCGCGTTGGAAGCTTCCACGAATGAATCTCATTATAACTAAGGCTGGGAATCTAATCGAGCAGTGCCACGGCGATGACGATCCCGGCAATGATGACACTAATAATGACACTAATGATGATAGCGACCACATCGGTGTTGTATTGAGTATTGAACTCAAGTAAAGAGGCCTACCTCCTTTACCCCAGCTTGCAGCTCCTCTTCTGTCACCTCGAGCTTCTCGAGCTCTTGGATGGCTTCAGTGGCCAGTGTGATCTTCACCTGCACAGCACGCCGCATTCAGCTTGCAGTCTCCTGCCACTTTCCGAGCTCCGCCAGACTGCCATTATACTGGTTGCGTGCCGAATGGACAGGGGGCTCTCCCAGGAGGCGCATCTGCCTCTCCACCGCGGAGGCCAGCGCACCCAGCACACCGGGCGCATTGCGCCGGGGGAGCGGAGGGCTGGGTTGAAGCATTCGCAGTGAGCTCGCACCAGCCTGGCCGCGTCCTCCCTGTTCTGCCCGACGAAGTTGTTCACCATGTCGATGCTGGTCAGAGTCTGCATCGCCTCCTGAGACACTTGCCCCTTTTGCTGCTCGAGCACCCACCCAGCCCCCGCACTCAGTCCCGAGCGCTCGTGATAGCAGAGGTTCTACCAGAGAGCAGAGAGACATCGAGCAGCCCCCGCACTCAGTCCCGACACGCTCCCTTCAGGCGACAGCATCTTAGACGGCCAGTCGGAGAGTGCTGCGCTTCTCTTTCTTCTCGCAGGCAAACCGGGCATCACTTGCCCCACTGTGTCCCCCCTGGGCTAGAGGGCACGACGTGGTGGCTAGGGAGCCCCCGCAAGTCGAGTGACCTCCCGCAGCACAAATCCTAGCAGGCAGGTCGGGCGAGCTGACACTGAGGGACTCACTTGCATCTCAAGCAGACGGATCGAGTACATCTGGCGGCCCTGCTCCTGCACCAAGTACTCTGGAGGGTCCACGTCGACAATGTCTGCCACCCCAGCCCGTACCAAAGACACCCGATTCCATTCAGCTTGAGCGCTCTTCAAAAAACCCGTGCATCACCTGCTGAAAAAGACAGCATGGCACTCTCCAGGTGTTACAGCTTGCCACAGCCTGTCAGCCTTGCATGATGCGGGACCAGGCGCAGATGTGCGCTCAGATGGCGGGCAACGAGTTGCAGGGCACAGTCACCTCGTGAGTGGGCAGTTTACAGGGGGAAAGCAGGCGTGGCTTTGTGTTTCGGAGCGGCAGTAGCCACAAACAAGTTTGGAAAGACGGGCGCGACTGAGCGTCCATGGAGCAACCTAAGAAGGCATATCACAATACCAACGCGCATGCCCACACAGCTCATTACAGGATATGATCCAAGCTAGAAAGGGCCTTGCGGCAGGGAGGCTCGCGCGACTGAGAATGATCAGGAGGCTCAGAGTCCCTCAGATTGGTGTGCGGTGATCAATGTGGCGGCCAGCTGCGCGCACCCGCAAGCTGTTGGGTGAGCGCTTCGCGCACTTTGTTCAAGGTCTGATCAAAGGTGCTCTGCTTCTGCGCCATCGCCAGCTTCTCCTCCACCTGTGTGCAGCCCTCCGCGAGACCTGTCTCACTTGCTATCTACACCTCGGCGCCGCCCACCTCATTCTTTGTGCAACTGTGCTTCAGTGTATACCTCAGTCTCCTTCCATTCCACGGCGATGGCTCACTCTTTTGCCCCTCCTCGACTCCAGTCTACCCGTAAGCATTCCAAACAATTGCCGCTGCGTACTGATGCACTGAAACTCACACGTTATGATGGACTGAATCTCGGGCACAGCGCTGTGTAACGTAACTTTGAAATGGCGACACCCAGTCAATACTAGCTGGTGTGCAAAGAGATGATGCCCGTCTCAGTGAAGCAGGCACAGGAGGCCACACCTCAGCAATGGTGGTACATCCTGGCAGCAGCTTGTCTGCAATATCGTCCTCCAACGGGGGCAATTCCTTCGAGAAAAGCTCCTTCATCTTGGCGCTGAACCGCCCCGTCACCCCAACCAGAGACGCCTGCGAGGGCCGCGCCAGCATGTCAGGCCCTTGCATCTCATCGTGCAGTACCAGCGCCCAATATAAACTCAAGCCTGCGCCTGAGCTCAAAACATGCATCTCCGCCAAAGACACCCGAGGCAAGGTCCTCGGGCGAAGCTCGCGAGGCAGACAAGAAGCTTGGCCAGGGACCCACTGTGCAAGAAGCATCACTGCTGATTAATCACGCAAAAAGCTTGGCTATTGGTGCACCACGCAAGCAGCTTGGTCGTTGATTCGCCATCCAAGAAGCTTAGCCCTTTAATCGGCCAATTAGCTTGGGTAATGATTTGTCGTGCGAGACGCTTGGCCATTTAATCGGTACATATAAGCTTGCGTAGCAGGCACAGGGTTCATAATGTCACAGTTCAGTCCTGCAGGCGTGCGTACCTGAGGCCAGCTCTCCGGAAATACCAGGTCGTATTCGCGCTCCTCCCCCGGTTTCATGCCGACTAAACCGTCTACAATGCCCTGTGGCCACAATGCCCAAGCCCCGGGGCCGCCCGGTCACAGCAGGCCTCTACGAGACTCATGCACAGCTGCAACTGAGCACCGGTGGCTCCTACGTCATTACTTGCTACCCGTGTTGTTGACACGAGCCAGGTGCTAGAATGCCTCTGCAGCGTGTGGAGGGCACTGAATGCTCACCCAACCTTCACACTACTGTGCAGAAGACGCATAGAGGTGACCTCCGACACCGCCACTCTTAGCCCACCCTACCGCACTCATTGATGCAGTGCCTTTCGACTTGCCTAAAGCGGCACCCCCTGGGCATGCGACCGTACCGGGAGGAAGTCGGCGCCATCCAACGTGTCCAGCTGCCAGTTTGGGTTGCGCACGCCCGGGATCTCATCCCCTGTGTCGCCCAGCAGCCCCCGGTGCAACTAGTGGGTCACGGAGCAGTCGAGCACCTCAATGCAAATGTTTCAGGAACGCCGTAACACGCGCCTCCATTCTCGCCCAGAGACGTCACTACATCCCCCCTCCGACGACAACCATCTGCTCGCATGCCTCCCTCCGGCTCTAAGTCCCTCATCTCAAGCTGTCCTGCTTGCTGGTGCCACTTGCGACGCCCTACCTGTCAAGGTGTCGGGCAGATGGTGTGCCTGTGCTTACCTAAGGAGCCGTCCTCGTTCAGGCAGTTGGCCTTGAAGTCGAGCACGGCGACATCCTTCACCTCAAGCCCGCGGTCTGGCCCCAACCACAGCCAAGCCCGCTGTATACCTTATTGCAAGCTCGGGTTGCTCTTTAATCCTATCAAGGCAAACTGGTTCAAGACTAGCGCTCCGGTCTTTCCACAGTCCTTGCAACGCTTCAGCACAAGCTCCGTGATGGTCAGGCAGTTCGCAGTCTATTCTGCCACACCGCAGGGGTTAAACCACTGCAAGGGATCGCTGGCTTGAGATTATTCTGTTCCTGGTCTGTTGAGAGGTGAGCTGAAGAGACTGGAAACAGCTCACGTAAAATTGCCGTACCTGAGACGATTCGAAGCTCGCCAAGCTCCTTCCGTCGACCGTGTATCATCAACTTCACTTTTGCGGCATCAGTTCCTTCATTTCCGGCCTCCTGTATCATCCCAAGTGAGCATCCCCGTCAAAACTCGCTGCGGCAAGGCCAGTACAGGGCACGTCTAGAACTGGATCTGAGGTAGCTTTCGAGCAACGGCAGTGCACAAGGGAATACAGCACCTTAACGACAGGTGTCCAACGAGAGCAAGTGGCTCGACGGACTGTCGTATCACTCAGGGTTTGCGTCAGCGGTTGAGAGGCTCAAGGTGACTTGGCTTCGCAAACTGGAAGTGCAACATCGGAAGGGTTTGCCAACAGAACCTCCGACAGGCATGAATAAAAGCACGCCGGCCACGGCTAATCGGCCAGAGCTTATTAGTCAGGACCTGCGAAGTGCAGAGAGATAGTGGTGAGACCTAGCCGCACCTCTACTTCCACCGCCATCGATCTGTATGGAGCGGTCCATTTCACTTCCGGAACAACGTCCACGCCAATGCTGAAGTGCGCGTCACCCTGCACACCGATCGCCACGGGAAAGGTTTTCAAGACGAGGAGAGGAAAAGCAAGCTGCGCGCGATTTGTCCTAGTTTGACTCTTAAGTCTTTCTCCTGGCTGTGCCTTTGCAATTCTCGTCGAGAGGAAATCAAGGGAATCCATCCAACGTTAAACGCTCAACGAAAAAAAATGGGTGGAAAGCGGACAAAGCGGACTAAACTGTAAAACTACGACTGCCGAAATGATTTGTTTCGCTCCAATGCTGTGCACGTACGTGTTCAGAACGGCTGGAACCGATGTACGACACAGCTCTCCTAAATGTGTGAGGACATTAAGCGATGAGCTTGGGAACAGAAGGTGGTCTAATAAGATGCAAACACTGCCGTGACCGAACAGGCAAGTTGCGCACGGTCGCTCAGTTAGGTTGTACCGTTGGTGAGGCGTCAGCGCCAGCGAATGCTTCTTCGATTTCCTTTAGGTCTGTTTCAATTTTTTCCGAGTCTTGGATGGCGCGCTTCGCCACCGATTCCATTGCCTTCGGAATTGCGTTGGTCAGCATTTGCTCGATGACTGCGGCGCGCACCTGCAGCATTGCCACGAGCGCTTCCTCCCCTTAACACACGGCGTGGAATTCCCCCGCCACATCAACACTGCCACAAGTAGCGAGATTTGTCGCAGTCCGAACCCACGGTGTAGCCTGAACTTACAGTGCATGATGCCATGCTTCACACAGACACAACTCCAGTCTCAATCTTGGATGCGGGAAGAAAGAGCGAAACGGGGGCACTCACGTTCTTCACACCGTATGACTGAATCAGTAACTTCTGTGGGATCTTGGCGCCTTTGCGAAAGCCTTTGATGCTGAAACAGGCATTAACCTTAGAAATCAGTCTTCCAACCTCGAATCTACACGCAACGTCGTCAGATTGCTTCACAGATATATGGGGTCGGTAACATAGTGTTTGACCCCTTGGCGAGAAGAGCCCAAAGATGGAGCTCAGTTCCTGTTGGTTTTTCATATGCGCTTGAAAGCGGGTAGCTGGGAAGCATCTGATTTTTTAAGAAACATAAAGAAGAACCAACATACACAATGCGTCCACACGAGTACATCCCATAAAGCGTATACCAATATGCCACAAGCATGTGGTGGCTATGAGAGCAGCTTCTCATTTCTCACCTTACGTCCTTTTTTAGTTCTTTCATAATTGAGTTATATTCTTGTTGGCAAGTGGACTGAGGTACGGTCACCTGATAAGGAACGGCGACAACGTCTGAGTGTTGCACTTTTTTACATAAAAGAGTGTAGCTATATAGCAGGGTTTACGACTGTGAACGCTCGAGCCCTCTCACCTTGAGTACAACATGAGACCCTGGCTCAAAGCTCTCTTCGACCATCACTCCACTGTTGGCCCAAATGATTTGGGAAGAGCGCTTTGTAAACTGCGAACACGCTTTCAATATCAGCAAACAAGAAAATGGTGGTGGCCCCAGTGTGCGCGCTTTCCGGCCTATCACTGGTTTCAAGGGTCTTTGGTTGTAAGCCTGAATAAAATGGTCGATAGAGATTCTCGAAGGTGGATATTGACAACTGGTGGTTATTGACCGCAGCTCCTTGCCATTCGCTCGGAAGGTTGGAATTCGCAAGAAGGTGGAACAAACAATGCAGGTCAGGACAGTGTATATGCGTATGTGAGTGAGTGCGTGAGTGTGGGTATATTGTATCTCAGTGCCATACCTTGGCTGCTGCGCGATGTGCGGTGAAGGTAACAAAGTTTGGCGAGGACAACTGCGTCCTGCGGAGATGTGACACGCTTGGGCAAACATTGCGAGCTTTGGGTGCTGCTGCTGAAGTCACAACGCGTTGTCTATTCACCGACACGAGATTTTGTTTGAGACCGCGCAAGCTTGTGGAGGTCATCGTGGCAGGCATGTTGAAAGCAGAAAAGATATTGGGTCTCCTGTAAAGATATCTCACACGACAGTCCGCCGTTTTGTGGATTTTTGTTAGGTTGCGATGCGACGGATCTGGATGGCATTTCTTGCACACAAACGTTGCCCCCTCCGCCTCCCCAGAACGAGTCAGCCACTTTCGACTCCTGACCACGGGACGTGGCGGCCACCTGGCAGAGATGTCTGCTTTTTGGATGACGATGACGTTCGAAAAGCTTGCGATAAAGCTCTAAGTGAGACCGTTGTCCATTGTCCGTCCATTACATTAATCCTGCGGTTAAGCTAAGATGTTACTCATGACCGAGAATTGCTCCATACAAGCTAAAGGCGATATTTCATATTTGATATTATAAATTATTATTTAACACAAAGGGTTAACACAAACGAAAGGGTTTAAACGCGCTGGAACTCGAACGTTAGGGGTGCCCAACTAAAGTTGAGCCGTCCAATGTTTTCAGATCGGGAACATCGGAAGGTCCGAAGAGATTCCTGGGGAGCAACAAAGGAATGTATCGTATTTTGATCTCTGGAATCGTATATGGACTGTCGGATTCGGAAAATTGCCACTATTAAAAATGAACGGACCAGTTTAAGTTGGGCAGCTCTATCGAACGTGGTTTCCGACTCAGTCCCGAAAATTTTCTGAACCAGTGTGACGATGACGGTCATATCGTCTCGCATCGCATCGCATCGCATCGCATCGTCTCGCGTGTCATCGTGAATTTAATTTCCAGGATACCTCTGCTCCTTAGGGGTGCCCAACTAAAGTTGAGCCGTCCAATGTTTTCAGATCGGGAACATCGGAAGGTCCGAAGAGATTCCTGGGGAGCAACAAACGAATGTATCGTATTTTGATCTCTGGAATCGTATATGGACTGTCGGATTCGGAAAATTGCCACTATTAAAAATGAACGGACCAGTTTAAGTTGGGCAGCTCTACTGCTCCTTATGATTTGGAACCGGACCAAATTTATACCTTTATCTTAGAGCTACTTAGAGCTCTACTTACGAATGAAACACGCACGACTAGCAAGCGAAGATCCCTGCAAAATCCTTTAGCTCGGAGAACCAGAACGGTCAATGCGAGCGTCAAAACGAGCTCTTGAAGAACATGGCTAATGCATAAGATAATATACTCTGCGTTGATCTGACCTTTAATTAGTATTCTCGGTTTGATGGCGGACAATAGAATCGGTGAAGATTTGTCGTTCACTCGAGGCTCCCGAAGCCGCTGTGACACGAGAGTTGTCGCCAAACCTGGCGAAGGGCAAGAAGCTAAGCTAGCTGAACTCTTCAATTCAGAGAAACGAATCGAACTTGCTCAGCTGGTGACAACTGCAAATGAGCGGACGGGGGTCCATTACACACTAAACGAGCGCTTCAGTCTCAATACTGTGCGGAATGTGCAGCAACGTAAGGGCAACATACAACTGTGACTTAGCAGACTGTTCTTGCTTGGTGTCCTTCTGGAACACTCGCCACTCTTCAAACAGCAATTTCCACTCTCTTTTCATTTTGCTCCTGTCTACTCACGGGCTCTGATATGTCCTCCAAGCTGCTCTGGTGTTGTGTTTATCACTTTGGTGCTTCTTCACGCATCTGTAGTTGGATCCCACAACAGTTCTTCACGTTGTTCACAGATAATAAATACGCGCAGTGCATTCGAATGTGGAAAGCAAGAGGTTTGGAAAAAGAAATTGAAGACCGCCAGCAAAAACGCAGACTTCACGAAGAAGCGTTTGCTACATCAGGTGCACGCAACCCTAAGTATTTTGTGATTCACAACTTCAAGGTTTTCAGTGAGCTTGTGGGTGTTCAGGTCACTGATACGCATGGCTGATATGGGGATCTTGGTACCGGTGTTTGAAACTGCTGTGCAGAGGCTCAACGGCAATCTAGCGAACATAGAAGCTCACGACGCAAGAGACGGCGTGACAATCGCTTTTCCGACGATGACGAAGCCACTCGGAGTGATAGGAGTAACTTAAGGGACGAGCGACGCCCCATAGCTCCCAAGGGTCATCCCGAACGTTGGCATCCAGAAGATGACACAGATCTAAAGCCTTCAAGAATATCTCGAGAGCGGTAAGTATGGTATCCCTCTTTACACTGCGGATTTCACTCTGATAGTGCTGAAAATATTTCTAAGGGATCGAAAAAAATACAGACTCCTCCGTTCAATCGAACGAGCATCCATATCCTAACAAGCACGCAAAGAGAAGCGGAAGAGACCATGTGTGCGGCGCAAGCATCGAATTGCCTGTCGATGACTTCGGATAAAAAACGGACCGGGCATAAGGTGCAGCGGCAACATTTAAAATTACCGCACAACACTGTTCGTTGAACATCGAACGTGATTTCACAGTATGTTACATTTACTATTTTCCCTGTGAAGTACTTTGAGGGTGTCATACTGAATACACGGGTGTACATAGATAGCTGTGCCACCGGGTCCTCCTTGATCGCGTGCTTGAACGGGTAGAATGGAGGGTGCTTATCACTTACGTTGCATGGCATCAGTGGAAAATTTCCAATACATTCGCGTACTCGCGTCTCTCGACTCTATCAAGATTCTCGTGCGAACGTGCCGAAGCGAAGGCTATTGCACCCTCATGACAAGCATCTCTCCTGGTCTTGTTTCGTGTCTTGAGTGGATGGTTGTCGTTCCGCAACCTCAGTGAGTCGCAGGCGCACACTCGTGCTCTGCTACACTCCCTGGATGCAAGGAGTAGTGGTG
The DNA here is from genome assembly GCA_001247695.2 of Cymbomonas tetramitiformis. Classification (NCBI taxonomy): domain Eukaryota; kingdom Viridiplantae; phylum Chlorophyta; class Pyramimonadophyceae; order Pyramimonadales; family Pyramimonadaceae; genus Cymbomonas; species Cymbomonas tetramitiformis. The sequence continues at coordinate 25,520 of LGRX02033743.1, read as the reverse complement.
GCTTACCGCATTCCTCGCCTGGCGACTCGCCGCAAACCTCCAATTCTGAAGAAATCGAAGGAATCGCTCGCCCGCCGTCAGTCCTCGGCGACTCTGAGGATGAGGAGCAAAGTGCTACTATGCAGCAGTTCTTGAGCAGCCGCACAAAGCGAGGTGAAATGCCCTACCTTGGCGCAGGCTGTCCCATCTTCAGTTATCATATACCGCCGAAATGCCTCCTGTTAACTTTGGAGCTGAACATTGTCAAAGTTGAAGGCGAATTGCTCCGATACACGCAATGACGGCAGCTTTGTTCAGTTCAATAAATGAGGTGTTACTTTTCAGCAATTGCGCCTTATGTCCTTTACATATGTGCTCCTACTCGCGGTCGCCTTATTTCCTTTACATATGTGCTCTGACTGGCGGTCGCCTTATGTCCTTTACATATGTGCTCCTACTGGCGGTCGCCTTATTTCCTTTACATATGTGCTCCTACTGGCGGTCGCCTTATTTCCTTTACATATGTGCTCTGACTGGCGATCGGTCCCATCCCATATTATGCGGTGGTCGGAAGGCTGTATTCTCGACTGCTTGCTTCCCGTTGCTGCTGCCTTCCGTGACTCCGCCAGGTCTCCGTCGGTACACAGTCTGCTGTTGCAGGCGGGCTCCTACCTAACTACATAGTTGATCCAAAAGATCATAACGAAGTCCGGGATTTGGGGACGTGGCATACAGGTAGAGGTGCAGTGGGCTTTCAAGCCGACAAGCCGGAAAGTGACAATGAGAGCCAACTCAGCGGCTCCAGTAGCACATCATTAAGCTCATCATCGGGCAAGTCGTGCACTGGCTCCTTGTGCCTTTCACTCCTGACACCCCCTCACGCTGGTCACGCTGGCACCGGGCAAGTCGTGCGCTGGCTCCTTGTGCCTTTCACTCCTGACACCCCCTCACGCTGGTCACGCTGGCACTGGGCAAGTCGTGCGCTGGCTCCTTGTGCCTTTCACTCCTGACACCCCCTCACGCTGGTCACGCTGGCACCGGGCAAGTCGTGCGCTGGCTCCGTGTGCCTTTCACTCCTGACACCCTCACGCTGGTCACGCTGGCACTGGGCAAGTCGTGCGCTGGCTCCTTGTGCCTTTCACTCCTGACACCCCCTCACGCTGGTCACGCTGGCGCTGGGCAAGTCGTGCACTGGCCTCCCCCCATGCTCGGCCTTGGTGCATTGCAGCATGGCTTGTGCTGAAGATTTCAGCTGATACCTCGCCTAAGTTTGGAAAGGAGGTGGGGAAGCTCAGACGATGAAGCCAGGAGAAGGCAGCGAAGGAAGCTAAAGAAGCAAAGAAAGGTGCGCTCTGTTCTCAGGGACCTGTTGGTGTGTAGAGGGAGGTTGATGATGACTTGTTCGGCACCTCTGCTCGTTTCTGGGTCCTTTATGTGTCTGCATTCAGTTACACACCTTTCACGGTGTTTGACCTCCTTCTCACGATGAGATTGTGAGATCTATTCACGTATGTTATCCTTCGCTCGGATAGTAGCTTTAGTAGTGCCAGGCCTGTCAGCCGCTCGATCCTCACTGTCAGCATGGATATGGGGCTGCTTGGGCTGGAGCGACAATGCTTGGGTTTATTTCGACCTGATCCGAACACCATGATTCTCTGAGGGATCCGCTTTGCAATCTTGGAGCAGAGGGGTATTTCTTGTTCTGGTCTGTTATGAACCAGCGTGCCCTTCCATCGTTTGCACATCCATGCTGCGCATGCCTGTTGTACCCTCGTGACAGGTCATCCATGATCGCCTGTTGCACCCTCGACAGGTCATCCGCTGCGCCGCGCGGGTTGTACTCGTGACAGGTCATCCATGATGCCGCCTGCTGCACCCTCTCGACAGGTCATCCATGCTGCGCACGCTTGTTGCACCGTCGTGACAGGTCATCCATGCTGCGCACGCCTGCTGCACCGTCGTGACAGGTCATCCATGTTGCGCACGCGGGTGGCACCTTCGTGACAGGACATCCATGAGGCGCACGCCTGCTGCACCCTCGTGACAGGTCATCCATGCTGCGCACGCGGGTTGCACCCTCGTGACAGGTCATCCATGATGCGCACGGGTTGCACCCTCGTGACAGGTCATCCATGCACGCCTGTTGCACCTTCGTGACAGGTCATCCATGCTGGCGCGGGTTGCACCGTCGTGACAGGTCATCCATGCTGCGCACGCCTGTTGTACCGTCGTGACAGGTCATCCATGATGCGCACGCCTGTTGCACCGTCGTGACAGGTCATCCATGCTGCGCACGCGGGTTGCACCGTCGTGATAGGTCATCCATGCTGCGCACGCGGATTGCACCGTCTTGACAGGTCATCCATGCTCGCCTGTTCCTTTCTGGTGGGTGCTGAACCCTAACATGAGGAATAAGGCAGTCTAGTATGCTTTTTTTACCAGGAGAGACAGGGTGGGGTGAACGCCTAACTCTGTATCATCCCTTGATCTCTGTGGGAGCGCCTCGGTGCCCGCTTCTGGTTTTGCGTCCATGCATCTTCCATTGTCCGTCCATTGGTTTGCATTCATAGACCAACAGGTTCCATCCATTCATCGACTGTGAAGCCACCGGGGGGCATGTAGGCAGGAAGCGCTTACTCCCGGGAATCAGCACGCATTGAGTTACATGAAGTAGCGCAGTCTCTTTTGTTTGGCAGTGATTGGTGCATATATACATCCATCTGTCCATGCTGCTTTGCATTGGTTTAGAGGTGTGTGTATCGTTGGTAGCTTGGCATGGCGCTGCCCTATTCTTGAATGCTTCTCACATCCTCTTAGATGGTGGGCTGGCTTCTGTCGGCAGGCCTCATGCCGCTCAGTGTGTGCAGTGATTTTCTATGAGTGTATCACACAGGGTAGCGTCCCCGAGGACGCTCAGTGTGGTAATTAATGTAGGGCGGTTATGGTTAACTCAGGAGGAAAAGAAAAAGAAGCACAAAAGGCATAAAGAAAAAAGGGGCAAGGAGAAAAATGCGAGAAAGTCAAAGTGATCAATGATGAATCTCGCTTGATAAGAAACAATCTGCAATGGGTATCTGGCAATGGGTATTCTTCCAAGGTGTTGGATCATATATCATTGATGATGATACATTGTGGATAATGCTCACAGTAACATTGATACATCTTAGAGGATTTCCGAAGGATACGTGTGATATTGGAAGGATGTTTCTGATTGGAACTTATGTAGGTGACATGTGGGTTATAAATACAAACGATGGAGATAAGATTTGTTTCTTTGAAATAATGAATGTTGCGAAAAATGGGAGTGATAAAAAGATAACTATTAGTTCACGGTTATTGCCTTCCAACAGTCATAAAATGGCAGGGTGAAAATCAAAATTGATAGACGTGTTGCCAACGAAATGGACGGCAAATGACAACAACTTTGTCACATGTTGGCCCTTTGCCGGTCTGAGCATCGTGACACCGTCCCTAATTCGGTCACCGTTGCCGTATATCTTATGCGGTGACGATGGCATTTCTTGATGAAGATTTTCCCTAGAGCAAAATCGTCCCCCTAAGTTCAGTGTCCATTTAGTATCGGGCGTTTGGGCCCATATATTCACTCGGACTAAGACATCGCGATGAAAATATTACGTATTTCTATTCCGCGATCAGCCATGGAGAGTACAATATTAGGTACCCTATAGTAGTGTCTAGTAGTAGTGCGACTCCTCGTGTCACTCAGCCTGAAGCATCGTAGTCGCGGTTGCTGCGTCACACATTATGATGATGACACTGCGACGCGCGCCCCTCTCCGCAAACAATATTCCCAAAGTAACAACTTGGCGGCGTAAGCCGCCAGCCTCACTTCTGTAATATTACCGCCGATAGAGTCCTTTCACTGTGTGTGTTCCACCTACAGTGATCGTGCCGCCTTTTCTTCCCCCTCTATGCAGCTAGTCGATATCGGGCTTCTCATGAGGTTATGGGCCTCGCTAACGCTTCCTCTGTATTTTTCAGATTCTGAAATGCTCAATTTTGAGATTCTCCGCGTTTGCTAGCTTAATTTTTACAGCCGGCATGGATCTGCAAGTTTTCCTTAACTCACGCGGCTGCTGGCGACCCCCTCTCACTAAAGTTGGGGAGTGGTGACCCCAACAACGACAATCTTTTTTCCCGAAATTATTGTCCCCGGAAATTTATAGCAATTTTGATGGGAGTAATGACCCCACTTTGGCGCCTATAACGTTATCCTTTGACAGTCTCAACCTCTCAGCAGCAGCCGCCCCCAGCCTGGAACGTGCGTAGACCTGTTGCGCTCCGCTCTCTGCCGGTTTTCCAGATCTGAATTTCGGTAGTGCCAACGCATCTCGCCAGCGACAACGCCGATTTTGACACCGTCGAGTTTTTTAGAGCGTTGCCGCCTTTCTTATTTTTGTAGTGGACTCTTGGGAACCGGTAACCCGCAAACCGGGCATCTTATTCAACCCCTTTGACTTCTACATCGATCTTTACTACTAATCAGCCATTTGGCAGATTTTCTGGCCTGAATTCCAGCTTGATCGCTTCCGTCAATCCTTCTTTCATCTATACCCCTCTGGAATCTGGGATCCCTCGACACCGGCGTAGGCAGTAGCGAACCCCTCAAAAGCTGTCCTCAACGGCGTCATTTCAAGAAAATTCGACGTGTTTATGTGTGTGCACTGCCGACAGTTTTCGGCCATCTAACTTGACGCAATCTGCCAAGGCCTACTTTCAGCTTGGACCCTTCTCCACGCCCACATGGCGTGTGATGATCTTCGAGGGACCTGAAATTCTAACTTAAAATCAACATCCAACATTTTCAAAATCTGCTCTCTGCGATTACATGTTGCGATCTCTTTTGTATAGGTAGTGCTTAGAAGCACTTTACTTGGCAGTGCCTAGACGTACTTTGCTGAGTGTGCTTTTAGCATGTACATCGGTAGTGCCCTCGACGTATTTTCTAGCATGCATACCGTAGTGTACCCTTCCATCGAATGGCTAGTGCTTCATCATGAGTGACCACTTCGTATTCAGGTAGTATCATGGAGAGTACAATATAAGCAGAGCATATATCTTCCAAAAGATTTTGCGGCCCGCAGTTGCAAATCTTTCAGGCCCGGTTTCGGCCAGCCCGGCCCGTCTCGAAAATTGCCCGCCGCAGGCGAATTTTTCCAATTTTAAGTATGGGAATATCATAAAAATCAAAAATTTCACGTAAATTTTTGAGATTTTCACTGTTCGTCTACGGCCCGCAGCCGGATCCAATCCCGGCCAGCTTTCGGCCCGGCGTGACACGCTACGGCCCCGGGCCGGCCCGCCACGGTAAGATATATGCCCTGAATATAAGGTACCCTATAGTAGTATATAGTAGTAGTATGACTCCTCGTGTCACTCAGCGTGAAGCATCGTAGTCGCGGTCGCTGCTGTGTCACACGTTATGATGATGACACTGCGACGCGCGCCCCGCTCCCGGCAGTCAATATTCCCAAAGTACAGGAAATAACTTGGCGGCGTAAGCCGCCAGCCTCACTTCCGTAATATTATGCTGGAATTGGGACTACGACTAGTTCGTACAGTCTCCGTTGTTTACCCGTCGGCAGCGGTTCCCCACTGCCTGTGAATTGTTTCCAGCAGATTATGGGACTCGCTCACGCTTGCGTGTTGTGCTTTTTAGCGCAATATTTTATTTCATTGGCCTCTATCTATCGTTTGAGCGTGCTCACGCCTTGTGGGACGTTCTAGGTCGGAATTACGCTAGAGCTTGGAACGCTCTTTGGCTGTGGGTTGATTAGACGAGGTGGTGCTATGCGACGTTTGTTTTTGGATCTTTGTTATGTTCTTTCGGGATTGTCTTATGGATTCATCACAGATTTTGACTAGCGAAGAGCTTATTGCTCTCTTGGACTCTATTGATGCTGGTTTTGCGAGAGTCCATGCTCTCAAAAGGTCGCACCTTATCTCTTTGTGCACATCTACGAGCAAAGCTATTGCGCATTTTCGTGGGCCGCAGATTTCTCCGCCGGCCAACCCCTGTACCAGGATGGGTGGCCACCATGAAATCATGGATGGATGGCGTGGAGACGCTTCAGGTGGCGGAGCGGGCCCTGGAGAACCTGCTCCAGGCTGGCAGCGCGCCCTGGCACGCAACCGGCTCGGCTGAGCATGCTGCCAGCTCAGTGGGGCATGCAGCGGGGCATGCGCCGGGGCATACGGGGCATGCGGGGCATGCAACACAGCCGGCTGAGCATGCAACCAGCTCAGTGGGGCATGCAGTGGGGCATGCCCCGGGGCATGCGGGGCATGCGGGGCATGCAACACGGCCGACTGAGCATGCAGCCAGCTCAGTGGGGCATGCAGTGGGGCATGCCCCGGGGCATACGCTGGGGCATGCGGGGCATGCGAGTCATGCGGGGCATGCAACGTGCCAGCCTGAGCATGCAACTAGCTCGCCTAAGTGTGCACCCGCTGGAGAGGAACTAATGCTGCGAGCTCCCACCGACTACTTCACTGATTTGTCCGAATCTGGAAAGCGCCGGCAGGAAGCGAGCACCCCGGGAACCGATCCAGTATTGCGCCGTAGTGCTCGGCTGCGACAAACCACTGCTACGACGACTCCTTCCACCAAGCCGAAAACCTCGACACCGCCTGCTACGGATTTCCGAGGTCCTAAGCAGCCAGCTCAGCCGTCTGGTCGAGCCACCAAACAGCCAGCCGATCGGCAGGATTGGAAGCTAGGTGCGCAAGGAGGTCTTTGAGCGCCTCCAACGACAGTTCGGCAGCTTCGATGTTGACGCGTGTTGTGACCTGGGTGGACGGAACCGTCAAGTGGACGCATACTGTACTGAATGTCTGCGACAGCAGTGGAGGGGAAAGCACGTCTGGTGTAATCCCCCATACTCCAGCAGTCATATCTCCATCGAGGCAGTGTTGCGCAAGTATGTGGATGAATGGCGGCAAGACCCCGCGCATACCTCGGCAGTGTTCCTTCTACCGGACATCCAGGCTCGCATGCCTCAATGGAGGCGACTCTTCAGGATGGCTGGTATGAGGCTGGTGGAAGTGATACCTACTCATGACGAACGAGGAGTACCCACCCAGCTGTTCGAGACTCCTGACGGTGTACTCCACGACCTTCCGTGGCCCGTGCTGGTGGTGCATGCTCCCCCTACCCGACAGCTAGCGCCAAGAGTGCGGCATCCCCGAGTGGCGCCTCCGATAGTGCGACAGGGTAAGGCTGCTAAGACCCGCGATGCTTCGAGCCTCCCCACGGACGTTACATTCCTGGAGTCCCTGCACGATGAGTACGCACGTGCCGGCCCTCTTCAACTCCTGGGAATACCCCTGGGACAGGGGATCTGCGTATAGTGCGTCGGCTGTCCGTGATTTCTCAGGAAACACGTGCTCTTACAAACGCAATATCGGTGAAGGACGCAAACCGATCGCTCGAAGAGCATCACTGGCGCTCTTGAATTTGAATACCGAGGTCCGAGATCCGGGTGACCTCCCCAAGATATTCTATAAAGAGGTCCAGAGGTTGCAAATTCAACGGTTATCCCCCCTAGGGGCAAAGTTACTGCATACAACGCCCTCGGAACGCTACTAAAGTTCTCCAATATACCGTATATCCCTGAGCATATACTCGATCGGCCTTATGATGTGACGTTCATATCACAAATTATATTACCGCCCTGCTGCCGATCGGCATGTATACCGATTGAAATTGCTGTATGAAATCATCAGTACGTAAACGTTTGCATATCAGACTTGTTGTTACATACCCTTCGATATGGTTTGAGTCCTGTCGAGGAGCCTTTTCTCCCGGCCTAAAAATAAAAGGATCGACCTGACTTATACAGTGGATTCATCACTGCCATTTATATGGAATCCATCGACTAACGTGAATCGCCAAATGCAGCCCTACCTTGTATGCCCCGTTCGCGCCGGGAGCAGCGGCACGCGTAGTAGGTCGCGGTCGGTGTCTACTACCGTATCGGATGCCTATGTGTTTGATACACACGGTGAGTGCGTTATGGTAAGCCAGGGTTGATGTTCAATTTACATACCCTTCGATCGTCAGTAGGCGGGTTAGGACTAAGGAGCGAACGACCGCTGTCATCACAGTGAACGATATAGTATATGAGGTTTGCGCACATGGTTCATGACCATTGCATCGGAGCAAGTTAAGTCACCCCCCCTCATTGGCGCATGCATATATAAACATTTCAAAATCCCCCCCCCCATTAGGTGCATGGTGCTCTTCTTCTGGTGTCACATACGCGGGCTAGTACAGTATTCATACATGCTTTGAAATTTCACCTTTTGCAGGAAGGTGCAATGCAGCCCATATTGTACATATATACCACATTATAGCTACATTCGTTCCACAATCGGCAAGTCGTTGAAGGACTCTTCCCAAGTAGGATTGTGCACACTTATTGTACCACCAGTGGCAGTTGCATTAGCAGTTGCAGTGGCAACGGTTGCAGGAATTTCATTGGTTTCAGACGCATCTGTTAAACCCATCATACCACCCCCTATTGAGCTCAATTTTGATCTCGTTCTCTCCAACTTTGATTTCGTTTTTTCGAGTTCCAACTTGGCCTTTTCTTCGACTTTAGTATATCCCCTTTGTAATCTGTTCGCTACCAACATAACGGCAGGCCTAAATGCCGGAACGATATAATGCGCGCCATACGACATCACACCAGCCTGCAGCACAAGAATAAAAATTCCAATGCCTTGCGCGTTTCCGTCTTGCATCTGGAAATATGCCAAGGTCAGCTGCACGATAAATTGATTGACAAGAATTGTGAGTTGAAGCCGATCCATCGCATCACTTTTGAATGGGCTGAAGCGTAGATGCAGCATCCCCGCAAACCACGCAATCAGCAGAGCAAATATTAAACCGGCAGACATTTGATCTGTCACCAAAATGACGACCACCACCACGCAAGTCTGGAGAAGCCGTCTCACGATCTCCCAAATGTTCCAAAAGAAGAATGGATCCTGAAAATGCACACTCCACGATGCTCATCACACATCTGCCATTTATTCCACACTCATGCGCAATCATCAAATATGCACATGATGGTACTGCTCACATCTCAGGCATGCACATGCCACGATCGATGCCCGTCACCGAATACGGGAATCGGCGATTACCCACCTCCAGGGTATCACAGAACTGTCCAAACACCTTGTTATTGTTGAACGCGTCCATCTTTGTCACATTCACCAGGGTCGTTTCTCCACCGTCACCCACATCTTCTTTCTGAAAGAAGCTCACTTCTATCACTTCCCGCTTAGCGTCTTTCTTCTTGATGAGTGCAATGCGCACCGTCTTTCCATTTTTCACCGAGATCGTCTCTTTATTTTGATCAACACCCTCGCTTTCCTCAGTATCTTCATCACTCTGCTCCACAAAACTGCTGAGCGGTAGCAGGATGTCAATATTGTTATTTGTGAAATTAGTAGCAGCAGCTAACTCCTGGCTCTTTGACCCCAGAGACTCCGATTTTTTAATTTCACTGAACAGTAGCCTGCCATCATGATCTGCTGGCTCCCAGAGGCCCAAGTGGACCATGTCCCGATGCCGGAAGAAGTCGACCGTGCGAACACGCGCCTTGACGAAGTGCCTTTGCCCCCGCATCATTGTCAGCAGGAAGCATGGGAAGCCAAACGTGTACCATATCAGGGTAAGGGCAGAGAAGATGGCAGCAATCTGATATGAGGCAGTGTCGAAACACCGGGTCGAGACGTCCAGTGTGAGCCACAGTTCAGTATCGTCGTTTACATTTTGGTCCTTGTACTCGACAGGATCGCACTTGAACAACATCAGCATCCTCGTGCTGATACCTGAAGCCAGTTGGGATCAGAATAAGATGCGCGGTCACAAGTGCTCTCCACTCAGGTAATCAAGAACAGCACACATATCTTTGCACTCATCTCGGTTGATGTGACACACAACAGTGCGTGTGCGCGTCATTCGGAGTAATCATCGCATCCATCAGTTGATCCGCCGCAGCCTGGACTCTAAATCGCTCAATCTGCGTACAACCTGTGCGCGGCATGTCTGCCGGCTGGACAGGATATTCTCCAGAAGACGACTGGCGGTGCGTTTAGGCGAGCTTGCGCACCTGGGTGCAGGAACATCATGAGCCAAAGCCACACTGCACTGCAGGTTGAGGCCACATCATGGTGCCACTTAATGTCATCACCTATGTCGGGTAAGGCAGCGTGCCGAAGGCAGAGTACACGGTACACCAGAAACATAAGAAGCATCACCACCCAGGGTTGCGCCACGGAGCACCAGAAGGAGAACATAAAGCCCACTGTGCCGGACCCGATGAGGTTGGGGAGGAAATGATGCTGAAAGCAGGCCGCATCGATGATGAGGTTGATGTCCACGTTGATGATGTTGAGGCTTGAAACAAAGCGAATTATCACATCAGGCAGGAGGTCCCTACTGAAAATGAAGCTGAGCTGACTCATCACCTGCGGACAGAATCCGATGGCTCATGCCACTCACCAGGATATGATTATGACGTGCTTTCCATTCAAGAGGTTAGATGCGATTTCGCGATTGTGTGATTGTATGCAGTGATCGAATTTAGAAAACGCAGTGGTGAGCTTTATGTTAGTTGTCCTTAATCATCTTTCAAGAGGCGATCACTCTGCTATGCCAAGATGCCCGCGAATAGATACACTGATGATGATAAGGATGATGATGACCTGTCACCCGATGAGGCCACTAGCACATAAAACATCACACTGCTGAAGTAAAGAAGTCAGCGTGCAATATTGCGTAGTATATGCCAGCATGTCAGTTGGCCGAAACATTATAAGGTACAAGCGCCTGCCACCCAGAGCACTGCCCCCCCTGAGAGCTCACTCGGATGCAGTGGTCGGCGAGCACGAGCTCACCTGGAAGTAGCCGATGAGGAGCACAATGGAGCCCTTTGCCACCATGAGCTTGCGGGTGAAGAGCAGCGCGTCGTCCGTGTCTTCTGTAGTCATTTCGCTCGCGGACGCGTGCATGACATATATAAACCCCATTGCCAGAGCGACCAGGATCAATACAAACACCGCCCCTGAGTGACCACAACTTCCCCTGAGCCGCTCACATCGTCACCAACATGCCCTGCAGCTTTCTGTGGCTGGCGGCAGACTTTGCTGGCTGCGAGCTCTCCTGCATGCGGCAGAGCGGGAAAAAGTTGCCTGGCGGTGCGCACGCTGGGGCTGACGGACCGGCGCGCGCAAGTGGAGAACGCGGATGAACCTGGGGGGCTGACGCCAGTGTCCGAGCACGGCGCTTTGCTGTGCGACGCAGAGAAGGAGCGGCAGATCTGGCGGTACGCGCGGAGCCCATGAATCTGAAATCAAGCAATCGTATTTATTGCTGCCATAGTGAAGGCGCGCCCAGATCTTCCGACGCTGTTTCGCACTGAACTTTGCTGCTTTGCGTGCGAATTGTGTTTTCTGCACCCTAAGAAATCATTCTGCGAACACAGGGCACCAGGGAGGCACAGGCAGGAAGCTGAGGGAGGAAGCTCTCTCCTAAGGGTTGCTGGGCGCGGGATATGCACAGTTCAGGAAAGAGCACACGCAAAAGAACGTGCTCGCCCTCACCTGTGGCCACAGCGGCAGGAGAAGGGCACTTCACGCACTCCTGCTGAGCTGCCCCGAGGTGGTACCCAGCGGCACATGACGGGACAGCGCTGCCCCCACAAAGCGCAGCCTCTATGTATCCGTTTGCCTTGCACACCATCACCTCGGGCACCGCCTCCAAGCCGGTGCCCGCACGCCCAGCGTCCAGGTCATTAGGCACGTCGTACTTCGCATTTTCAAAGGCCTTTCGCAGAGCGTCACATGCATCGCCACCTCCCCCATCTGCACACGACGCTTCCGTCTTGCACGCGTCCTGCGATATGTGGCCTTGCCATCAGCATGCGAGGTCTCCTGAACATTGAGCGGTGCAACCGGTCAAGAACTTTGCTTGAGCTTAGGGCACACTCATCGGCGAGACTACAGCCATCGCCAACACAGCGCACGCCCGTGAAAGTTCATACGCCTTGACTTGTACCGCTGCGTACAGCTGGCCGCAGGCTTGATTATGATCTCCATATTTTCTCAGTTCTGTTTCAGAGGTTCTGTCTCTTCTCGGAGCTGGAGAGTCAGTTTTGGTCTCTGCCTCCGGGGGCGACTGGGCCTCACCTCACAAGGGCACTCGTAAATGCGGTCAAAGAAGCACTGCTCGTCATCACAGTACTGTGCGTTGGGGCTGAGGTAATATCCTTGATGGATGTAGTACGCCGAGCCTCCTAGGCACTCCAGGCCGTCAATAGGGACGCCTTCGTCATCGGAACATTCGACACACGCGAGCGAATTGCTGAGTTTGATCCACCCCTTGTCGCACCCTCTGCAAGGGGTGCGCGCATCAATGAACTCGTAGCCAAGCTCGCAGGGAGCGCACATCGCAGACTCCGCATATCTGATGCCCCGAGAACCGCCCTCCCCAAGATGTAAGAGTTCATGAGGGATATATATATGTTACGGCACGAGCGCGCCGCTTATGCCGCATATGCATGCCGATTTTGGCATGAGCGCGCCAGGCGCGCTTGTGCCGGCATGATCCCAGCATGCGCTCGTGCCGATCGTCTCAAAGCATAAGCGCGCTACGTGCACATGCACGCCGACTTTTTGGCATGAGCGCGCTTGCAGTTGGCATGAGCGCGCCTAGGCCGTTTGTGGGGGTTTGTAGGGGGTAGTGCATGGGGGTGTACGAGGTGGTGTGTATGGGGATGTGAGAGGCGGTGGCGGGGCATTACGAGGGGGTGTAGGGGTGTGTCTGGGGGTCGAGGGGTGGCGGGCACACGAGGGGGTGTAGGGGTTTGCAGGGGAAGGAGGTGGTAATTGGGCATTACGAGGGGGTGTAGGGTGTGTATGGGGTGAGAGAGGTGGCATCATTACGAGGGGTGGAGGGGTGTGTATAGGGGTGCGTAGAGGTGGTGGCGGGGCAATACGAGGGGGTGGAGGGGTTTGTGTGGGGGGGTGAGAGGTGGGTGACGGGGCACTGAGGGTGTAGAGGTTTGTGTGGGGGTGAGGCGGTGGCGGGCATTACGAGGGGTGTATGGGGTTTGTATGGGGTGTGAGAGGTGGTGGCGGGACATGGCAGGGGGTGTAGGGGTGTGTATGGGGTGAGAGAGGTGGAAGGGCAACGAGGTGTAGGGGTTTATGGGGGTTGAGAGGCGGTGGCGGGGCATTACGAGGGGGGTGTAGGGGTGTGCATGGGGGTGTACGCTACTTCAGACGATATTTTGAGGGTCAAGATGACCTCGAATATCAAACTTTTGACAAGACACTGCAGAGAGAGCAGCTCGAGATCTTGATAACAGAGGTCTCGGAATATTTATAGGACCCGTGTCGGGACCAGAAAAATCTATTAGGGTGGTGGTTGCGGGAGGTATCGGCGCGCTCATGCTCGCAGGCGCGCTCATACCTTCAGGCCAGGTTCGGAACCGGCATGAGCGCGCCTGGCGCGCTCATGCCAGCACATCAAGCGCGCCAGGCGCGCTCATGCCGAAAATCGGCGTGCATATTATATATAGCATATAACATATATATATATATGTTACGGCATGAGCGCGCCGCTGGCATATGCCAGCCGGTTTTCGAACAAGCGCGCTAACAATGGTAAATTGCACATTCCAACAGCATCCAAATAGCCCATGATACCGAGGTGCATTTAATGAAACACATCAGGGTTACACCACTTAGTATAGTGGGCTGTTTGGATGTTTTTGGAATGTGCAATTTACCACTGTCAGCGCGCTTGTGCCAAAAACGGCTGGCATACGCCAGCGGCGTGCTCATGCTGTAACTATTCTAATTGTTCACCCTGTAACAGTGGCTGGTGAATTTACAAAATGTGGAAGTAATTTCGTAAAATGCTTGTGGGCCAACTGTGCTAGCACCAGCAGTGTGGCAGGTGCTAGGCGCCGCACTGGATCCTATAGACGAAGCACTCTGCCAGGAGCCCACTATTTGGCTCAAAACATTCCTACTACCGCGCCTGGCCGCCCCAGGGCTGTTCAGAACTTCAATTTGACCCAGGTCGGGTACGTGCCAATTTTCCCATGTGCCAGTCACCGGGGAGGGGGGCTTGCAGGTGCCTTGCAGGTGCCTTACACATGCCTCGAGAGGCCAATGCGAACTTGCGGGCTTCATAGGTTGCAGCGCACCGGCGCTTTCAGATTGAGCAGCCAGCTCAGCGCCAAGTCAGGCGCCAGAAAGCGCTGTTTCCCCAGGTTTTCTTACACCGAGCCCGGCGAATTCTGATAAGGTGCCCCTTCATCGCAGTTTCTGCAGCTCACCTGAGATCAGCGTTTGATACGCGGACATGATATGCAGGGCAGTCCACACATATCGCTCCGTCATCTGCCACTGACCACGCGCCGTCCTGCAGGAAGGGCTGCTTGCCAGAGGCGCAGCTGCACGTGGGGACCACCAGCGGGTCTGAGTAGTTGAGCAGAAACGCGCTGGACAACGGGTCCCAGCCATTTGTGGCATACGTGTTCCCCGTGCACGGATCGCACTCTTGCGAGCCGGAGACCTTCTTCACGGAGAGCTCGCTGCAGGGCATGCAGAGCTCCCCCCCGGAGACCAGCGCATCCCCGCTTTGGTAGTACCCCGGGTCACAGCGGCACAAGCTGGCCGCGTTGGCTCCATCCGCCTCCGTGGTGGAGTGCGCCTCGCACGGGACGCAAGCGGTGGCGTTGGTTTCCGCGTTGAATGTGTTCACCGGGCACGGGATGCAGGCAGTTGCACCGGCCTGTGGCTGGTACTTGCCCTCGCTGCAAGCGCTGCAGGAGGTTTCCCCGACGTTTGGCTGGAACTCGCCTGCAACAGGAGGAACCCACGCCGCCCCCTGCCAGCTGTGCACAACCAAAGGGTATGTATCGATGTACGGCACGCTCTTTGGAGGCTCGCTGGGGCTCGAGCGAGCCTCGAGGCGGCAGGAGCCAGGCCGGGTGGGCAGAGTCTGATGGGCAGAGACTGATGGGCAAAATGGCAATTTGAACCAGAGCAGAGACCGACGCGCAGGAAGAGTGAAGCCTGTCGATACATACATGGCTCATAAATGCGCTGGAAGAGTGGGATCTGCTGCGTGCCGGTAGGACGAGGAGGAATGGCGACTGATGGGTGGCAAAGGTGACCTTATAATGCCCTGGGAGGCAGCGGTGGCTCAGCCCTCCCCTCTCACGCCGGACCCTAGGATACTGGTCCCTACATGTTGTGACTTGTGAGCCATGATTGTTCGTGCACCCCTTTTGCTCACGAATAAAGTGCTTTGCAGAACTGGTTCACAACGTCAGTGGCGATACCTGGTGTGCAGTTTGTGCAGGAGGTGGCGGTGTCGATGCTGTCCGAGAATGTGCCGCCTGGACATAGCTCGCACTCTTGCGTACCGTTCTCATACACGTAGCGGTAATATCCCGCCTCGCAGTTGAGCACCAGCTTCTGTCCAGAGCTCTCTGCACGACACCCACGCGCGTGTGCCAGGCGGCCCTTAAGTGCCTGCAGCGCTTGTGACTAACAGTCAGCGCTTAGATTCTTGTTAGGGCACATGAGTACACCTCAGGGACGGTGGCGACTAAATGTAGATGCAAATTGACCCTGCTAGCTGTATTGCACTTCCTTGCGGGACTCCAAACTCCCTGCAGCAGTTGCTTGAAACACCCCCCTGTGTCCCCCTCTAGCGGTTTGTTGCAAAGCCTGGGCAATGTTGTTTCCCAGTTTATGCAAATTTGCGACAAGCTTAGTGGCAGCATCCATGCGTGGGGCACTCTGACCCTCGTGCAAACGGTGGCAGCATCCATGTGTGGGACACGTTCTCTGCCCTCGCGTGCGATTGGTGATATGGATGCACATTCTCAACACGGGTGGAAGGTTGCAGGAGGGTGGAGGGCGAGAGGTGACATGAGCCATGCACATGAACACCCTTCAGGAGGCCATTCGTGGCGGATTTCCCAGATGGTACATTAGCATCAAACTGAGGGAGACTTGGAACCTATAAATACTGGTCTATTCTTGCTGATGAATTGTTGCCTAGACGTTTGCTTCGGCCTTACATAGGGAGCTCCGTCCCCCCACTCAATCAATTCGGCTTCCTCCGTTGCCCCGCCTGTGGAAGCTGTTTAATCTGCCGAAGCGTGCTCGGTGTTGTGAAAGGCGCGGGCTTGAAGGCAGCCCTTCAAGAGCATGCTGGTCGAGATTGGCATGAGCGAAGAGCCGGAATGTGAGAGCAAAATAGCGCATGTGCAGCCATCAACAACGATTCAGCCCACCTGAGTCATATGGCATGTGGTATGTGGCACTGGTTTGCGCAGATTTTCCGCACCTATTATGTGGCATTCCTCGGCAGTGGAAGGCCAGGTATCAAAGAGGACGTGCTCGTCCATTCCCATGCACTCCACGAGGGCCTCAAACGACTCCGGGGTGTAATGCCTGGTGCACTCCCCGCCCAGCATGCAACCCGAACACTCTCACTGTTACAGCTGACCCGCTGGCGTGCGGAACTGCCATTTTCGAGTGCTCGTCAAGTCACATGCTCCGCGCTCACCGCAGCGACAAAGAGAGCTCTGTGCAGATTGGCAACGACTACACAATGATGAGATTGGCAAAAATGTGCGCCTCGGTCGGGATGACACTGCAAATCTGCTGATATATTTCACAAGTGCAAGTGTGGAAACGCGGATGCATGATCAGTACCCGTGATAGCCGAGGTAATCGATCACAACGTTCTCAAGATTATCTCCGAATGGCATCCGATTCAATGCCTATTATTTTACCCCACCCTCCGCCACCCTACCCACTTGATCACTCCCAGCCCTAAGCCAGATTCGACTCGGCCTTACAGCCAGCGCTCTTCAGGCAATCTCGTCACTGACTCCAATCTCAGATTCCTTGAGTCAATGTGGCACTTCGCGGGCACGGCCATTTCTTTCCACCATCAACCACTTTCCATTTCCCCGAGATCCAATTCAAATGCTTATACATTTTAACGGACGTACCACTGCTGCATAAATACTCCACAAAGGAGTCACCGGGTATCATTTGGTCTGTCAGCTGCCTTTGGGCTTCTCTTTGACGGGCATCCCTTCCATGATCACTGCGCTCATCCGTACAACAATGTACATGGGGTGCCCCAACTTTGAGCATTTGGAGAGCAATATTGCAGTTACCTTGTTTCCGAAGTTCGTATAACCATCCCCGCCATTGGCAAGGTAGTTGTTTGTGATGACCTGTACAGAACTCCCAAACATCGCGCTCTTATTTGCCACAGCAATAGATGTGACGATTCTTCGAGGGTGGCAGCAACACTATCCCTACGAACCAATCAACCATATCCCGGTCAGTAGACCATCGATCCTAGCCATACACAAGAGCATCGCTGCTATCAAGCTGGATTTCCCTTATCTTCGCCCCCTCCCTGTTTGCGCCTGCCCCCCCAGCCCCCACCCCATTTCCACACGACCATTGCATCAGATGGGCAAATTAACTTGATACTCGTGTTCCGCACATTTAAACCGCCAAAACATGTTGCCCCCATGCTTTGCCATCCAGCCTTGGTGGTTGGGTAGCGCCCCCTCAGGTATGCACCCAAGAGGTAGCGAATTTCCACACCCATCCCACCAACCCCCTGCACGAAGCTCAGTTGGTTCACACCACTTGGATGACCAATTCGACTTCCACTCACCTACCACCTTGTATGCACGACGTACATTACCCAATCTACCTCTGGGTACCGACCATATGCCCCATCATGGCCGTATGTGACCACAGCACACCGCCTTCCACGGGGTATAGGCTTCTCCATCAGGTGATGGAGAGGATATCCAGCTTGCTATTGAAGCTCGTATCCCGTAGTCAACACTTCCTAACTATAAAACTGTACAAAATAATACTCCACACGGCTAGATGCGCACCGTTTTGCTCGTAGTTTCCGGGCATACACACAGATATGAGCGAGTTGAGGAGATCGTTTGACGAAACAAAAAAGCCTACCACAATGTGTATCATCGAATGCATGCAGAGGCACCATGTAAACGGTTCAATGCTGTTGCTTTGTGAGGGTGCTGGTGTAGGTGAGCATTCAATCTGCGGCAGAAAAGACAACACACTGCACGGCAGGAGCCTGAACGTGCATCTCTTAAGTGGGACGGCAAAGCAGTGTGCGATGTACCCGGTAGGTGTTTGCGTAACGGATCGGTCCCCAAGTTTCGGAACTACGGTCGTATATCTCGACATAAAGGATTGTGTCCTCCTTGGTGGTGGCTTCACTGTTCCATGCGTAGCGGAGACCGCCCACTTGCGCAAAACTCCCATGGTAGTAGTTGCTAGCTGTCCATGCCCCAAACCCAGGCACCTCACTGCGTACTACTTGCGCAAAGCAAGATCGCATGATAATATCAGCCCCTCTCTGTTCGCATTGGAGGAGGAGAGGCCCCAGCAGAGGCGCGGGGGAGTTGGCATTGAGCAGGCAGCGACGGCATTGCCAGCAGAGAAGGTCCGGGCCAGTTCCGGCGAGGCGGCCGGGGGCGGCGAGCACAGGCCTGGGTTCATTCGCGGTGTTCCTCGGTTTGGTGACAGGGGCCTGGTCTGCTATGGTGGCCGGGGAGTTAGCGAGGCGTTCTCGATGTGGCCATGCGGGCAGGCTGGGCACCCCGCTCATTATAGGCATGCGGGGCTGCGGGCCAGGTGGTTGGGGCTGACATCGACGCACGGCTTGCGCCAGCTGTTGTGGGCGCATGATTGTATGGAAGCGCATGGTGGTGATGTTCCCGGTGATGAGGGGTTTGCTCCTGCTCCTGATCCTGGAGGGGCCGGAAAGGACGGCCGCCGGGGGGCGCCCCCTCGTTGCGGGCCTAATGGCGGCGATGGAGGACGTGCGGGGCGCGAGGAAGCAGACCAGGGCTGCGGAGGTGAAACACTCGATGCCGGAAGGGTTGAGAACGCCTGAGGAGGCGCCTTCTTGGGGGAGTTTCGGTGACACTCGGCTGACGAGACAGAGGGGGCTAACTATTCGCCAACATTGTTCCAACTGGCTTCGATTGATGTTGCGAACCCCATCATCCGTGCCAGACTGCTTAGCCTCTCCTGTGATGGTGCCACGTGGCACCGTAATGCTTTGCCGGAGGATGGGGGCTTTCGCTTCAAGCCCATTGCATCGGTTATTTCTCTGCGCTTGCAGCTGGGTGTCACACTCCCTTGCTTGGTGTGGGAGTATGGACACCACTTCCTGCAGCCACGTGGCATGTTCACCTATCGAAACGATGCAGTTCATGATGTTTACGTGGAGATGCAGCACAAAGTAATCACCCCGGCCTCCGTGAAGAAGACCCATTTCTATCATCGGAGCTATTCGCCACAGTGGAGGCCGGATATCAAGGTGCTCAACTACAACGGGGGGGGGCGGCATCTCATCATCAATGTGGTGGTCGACTTCCCGTGTTGTGCATCAGAAGTGGGGCGGGTGAGCAGCGTGCAGCTACATACAGCTAGTGCGGAGGAGAGGCGAAAGGTTACCTTGTACGGCGATGTCTTCGCGCACAGGCTGCTGGTGCGTTTTGCGGTGGAGGCTTTTGGGGAGGTGGGTGTACAGGCGGAGCAGTTCTTGGAGGAGTGCTCCGGGAGGAGGCAGGACCGACTCGGTCCCGGGATCATATCCCAGCAACGTGGTCGACCCCGAGTCCCTGACTTGCAAGTCTTATCGGGGGCAGAGGATCATAGGCGCGCTGCAAGGAGCACACGCCTTCGTTTGGGTTGCACAGCCGAGCGTCGGAATGATGGGCTTTGTTCAGGAGCCCTTTGTTTGAGGACATTGTTTTTGGGGGTTTCCTGTTTGCAAGGGTTGATGTGGATTTCTGCACACTCGGAGGATGGTTCGGACTTTCGGTGAATGTAATGATAGAGTTAAAATGCAATTCCGCCTCTCTGTCACGTGTCGACCAACTGCACAAAGCGCCTATGCTAGCAATCATTGCTCTATGGTAGTCAGTGAATCTGCTCTAAGTTGATTTGTTTGCGGTGTTCCATCCTTGCAGACACGCGCCCCATCATCAGATCTGCGGGGCTAGGTGGTAGGTGGAAAGTGTAGTTGCCCGATGTGCTGCGTGACGCCGACGCCGATGATCCGCAAGCATGTTGTGCTGCGATGGCGTCTGGTAAATCCGCCTCTTCGCACACCGTTCGGTGTCTCCTGTGCAGGCCCTAATCCTTCCCTCCGGGGTCCACGGTCCAGTGGGCGGCGGGGGGGGTGTAGCTCCGCACGGGCACGTCGTGTGCGACAGGGATGGCGGTCCATGCTGGTGACCCACCACCAGGGGAGGAACGGAGGATGATCTGACATTCTGATGCCCGGTGTGCGTGGAGAGAACGCATCCACACTATCTATCTTGATGAGGATGGCCCACCATTTGCGGCAAGCGCACCTGTCATATGCTTTCGCGGACCAGGATCTCACGGTTAGACGGCTCTCCAGGTGCGCAGTGTGCCCCTCCTGTGGTCAGGCTCTTGCTTGTGGGGTGGAGCTGACTGCCCATCGCTGCAGGTGTTAGTTGGAGACATGACCATGGAACGGGTGAGGGGACCACGTCGGGTAGTGCACACACGTCGCTAATAAGCAAGCGCTGGTTGACCCGATTTTGCCGGGGGCTTGATGGGAGTGGCTTTGGAACTCGAGTTGGAGGAGGATCTTTGTTTGCCCCTTCTCCTCAGCTTGGCACGTCCCGCGAAGCGTGCCAAGAATGAATCTGGTGAGGGCATGGGGTGAGTCTCATGTAACCCAAGTGGCGATTATTGTGGGGCCTAGCAGCAGTTGGAATGGGTGGCGTAGCGGCTGTTGCTGGCTCCACAGCCCGGGGCATGGAAGACGACGTTTATCCCGGCAGAGCTGGTGTATGATTGTGGCGGAGGGTCACGAGGATGCTTGCATGTGACTGTGAGACTATGTCGGGCTGTTGCGTCCTTGCTTGGCCCAGTGTGACCAGCCCAGACCTCGGACGAGCGTACAGTTGGTGATTGATGTTATCAGCGCAGTGAAGGAGGGGCAGCTTGCGTTCGGTCAGGCGCCTTGACTTCGGAGTCCGTATTGCCCCGTTGGAGCCTGGGACATTGGAGGCCCAAGAGATGCAGGTGAGGGAGGTGCTACCGCCGGCGCCAGTACATGCAGCCCCACTAGTGTTGGAGGAGGAGACTGTGGTGGAGGCGGAGTGTCGGAGGATGCCGGTGGCCTCGCGCTCGGACCCTGGTTGCTCTCACATTTGGTTTGAACATCTCGATGTCATTTTATTTGGCACATGGGAAGGGGTACCTGTCTTCCAGCATGCTTGTGAGCAGCTTGTGTCCAAAGGGGTGTCAGGAAGGATCCTGTCATCGATGGCTCATGAGGGCGCGCCTCCAGTTGCTCCTAAAGCCCGGTGGTGGGGTGTGTCCATTCGCTTGTGGGGAGCAGTGCCGACAACGGAGCCGGCTCCAGTGTTTCTAAGCCTATTTTTTTCCGGCTCCGCGAGAGCCATAAAGCAGGAAAACCTTTGGCTTTGCTGATACGAGCCAATCACGGAGCCTGTAGCTCACCCCGAACAGCCCACAGTCATCCTGACAATATGGATGCAGGATAAATGACGCAGAATTTTCAGCCGATATTCGTCCCGAAATATATGTGATGAAGGGCACACATCTTCAGCCGATCTTCATCTGGAAAATATGGGATGAATGACGCACGAATTTCAGAAAATACTCATCTCGAAAATATTATGTGATGAATGACGCGACAGAAAGTCAACTTGCTTATGCCCAAGCGAGGTATACTTCTTGACTACATTGCAGGATAGTGTGGCATGCAGCCATGCACGCACGATTTGTGTACTTCGTATGCTTCGCTTTCCCTAATGACATGGTTGGTGTCAAAGTCACGTTGTCAATGAACTTCGTCTAGAGCCCGCCTGCCGCCTCCTAGGAATGAAATTGCCAAGCTTTTATACTCGAATTCCGTCGGATACGCGGAGTCCAAGATTTATGAGAATCAGTTGAGACGGGTCACTATAACGATTCTCAACTTTCATTGGCTTTGCCGGCGGAGCCATAGCCTGCATTTCCCAAACTCCGCGGAGCGCGGGTTTCTGATGATCCTCATGTTTCATGGATCCGTCCTATCGAAGCCTAACGAATTTCCCGGGTCCGGCCATCGTTCTCGGCACTGGATGGTGGGGAGTCCCTAAGGAGAAGACGGGCAAGCAAGGCGGCCTGCAGGCATGCTTTAGGATGTTTTGGAGTTTCCTGATAGCTAGCTGGATAGGGATGCTTGCCTTTGGAAATTGAAATCTTTCAAAATTTACGGATACTTCGTTCATTGTAACAATAAAAGTGTAATGGAAGTCCAAATAAAGATCCAAACCTGTCTTCTTAATCAAATCCCTCAATCAACTCATCATAAACAATAAGATCAGCTTGGTCCCTTCTCAAGCCCCTTGAGACACTTTATTCAAAGTGGGAGGGGGTAAGGGAGGGAGGCCAAAATGGGAACGTACCCTCTAATGTCACGATATGCTTCCAAGCCATGTTCATCAAATCATCGACTAGGAACTCGCCCATAATGTCAAACATTTCGGCACTGTTCTGGAAGGGCAAGACATTTAACTGATTGCCACCCATGACAAACACCCATGATAAGCATTCGCACTTCTTATATATAACTTTGAAATTATAGATAGGTTTGCCACATTCATCTTGCACAATATGTCGACAATTCGCATTACTAATATCCGGGGATCGATATTATTACTAAAGAACATGGGTGGGCATTAGCTTCATTCTCGGTTCGATATTACCGTTTTTGAAATCAAATTCTTTATCTAATTGTTTTGCCCTCAACCCCAGGGGTTAACATACACTGGTGAAATTTTGAAATGCATAAGTGATTATCATGATTGATTAGAACGAGTTATCCAAATTTGAAATCAAATTTATTGGTGTATATGTTATAGTATGAGCGCGCCGCGCGTCACTTTTTAGCATGAGCGCGCCATTATAAGCACTTTTGCGTGTATATGATTGTATATCATGCGGGAGCATGTTCATACTAACACAACAACTGAACTTGTCAGAAGCAAGTAGAGCGCATGATTGTACTGCACACACACAGAGGCGGGTGGCCAGCCTCCTTGAGGGGCTGTTGGCATGGGGGGAACTGGTGAGGGTGCTGAGGGAGATGTAGAGGGTCGTGGGTGGGGTTGACACATGCCGGGCCCCTCAGAGCCAGGGGGGGGCATCCCGACAGCGATGACCACTTACAACAGATTGCATGGCAGCATACGGCGTCTCATCAGCTTCCCTGCCCGCGGGGCGAGGTTGTTGGCCGTGCCGGAACTAACCGTGATGAGCAGCTGTCGGGAAGGCGCCGACCGGTTGGTGAACTGTCGGCCACCGGGAGGGCTTGCGACACATAGGCAACTGTGGGGATGGGACTCCAAGTAGGAACCGTGCGGCACGGCAGTTGTAGCGCAAGTGTGGAGCGCGTTCCTCAATTTCGTAGCTTCCTCGCAAGGCATTCAGCGCAAGGGCTTCAGTCCCATAGAATTGGCGCTGGGTGTAGAGGGTTGCGGGCGCAGATAGATCGGTGGCAGGTGCGCAAGGTCGGATGGGGGCAATCTAGTTAATCATGCTCAGCCCCGTGGGACAGCCCTTGGGTATTCCGGCTGTGTCGTGGGTGGGCAAGCTCTCTTGAGACCAGGTTCTAGGGCAGGTATAGGGCAGAGGGTTGATCCTGAGCGTAGGCTTGGTGGTGAATAGATGGCTCGAGTGGCTGGACGGACAGAGGTGAGCCGGAATCAGAGACACAGCAGCAGTGCACTGGCAAGGCAGTTGCAGAGGGGCTCAGATGGCCCAGTGAGGCTCAGTGGGCGCAGGGGTGGTCCTGAGCGTAGGCTTGGTGGTGGAGAGATGGCTCGACCAGCTCGGGGGGCAGAGGTGAACCGGCTCCAGAGACACGGTGGCCGGGGGTGCAGGTGCAGAGGGGCTCGGCTGGCTCAGCATGTCAGCAATAAGGCTTCGGGGGTCTCATTCTTCACTAGTGAGCTCCGGGAAAACCGGATAAGTGTCCCGAAGTGTGTGCTGAATCCTTTGATCCCTGCTGAGTGGTGACACTACATAGTGCAGCCGATCCTTTCTGGTTATGGGATGCCAAAGGAGTCGGTCTAAGGATAAGCCACACACACACACATTTTGTACTATTATAATGAGCAAGTAGGCTCGTACCACTTCACCATATGTGACGGTCCCATTTGCTGCATCGTAGTCTAAACTGTCACGTATGCCACCTCCTGCACACAACAATTACACATCTTGCTCATTATCGTTGTTAGCTTATAAACAAACATCTACCACTACATACACACAGGCCTGCTTCCATGCACACCAAGCAACTCACTTCATGGATAATATAAGACATCATCGACAGTGTATATATAGCATTTCACAATATCAAATAGAACCTCTCAATAAACCAACAAACAATCAAGCTGTGTTCTATTATGTTGTAATTATGTTGCGAGCTCCCATCATACACCCTTGCTTGTAGTTGCGATGCCCCAGAGCCATACATGCTCAACATTAGCCTAATTATGTCTGCAGCCTCCTACCTGCCCCGCTCGAACACTACTCACCCCATTATGCGAGAGCATTGAACCGATGGCCCGCGGTGCGTGGGCCTGTTTATTCGTGCATTCATTCTAGAGTACTCACCGTTGTTCAAAGCCACGTCACATGGGAGCCCAAATTTGTCTGTGCAGTACCATAGCATGGCATCTGCTAGCAGATGACTCATCTGGCAGTCGTGAGCACGGCACCCAGGCCAGGTGGTGTTGTCATTTGGGGAGCCTCTTTGCCCAGATATGTCAGCACCGATGCTACCCACTTCCTTTTGAGATGCATTCACAATCCCTTTCTCGTACAATGCAAGCCGTTGTAGAACCTGCGCACAACATTGACACCGAATCCATGATCAGTTGCTTTTTTAATGATTGGCATGCATCCAAGCAATAATCCATCGTGACAATTGGACGATTCGAGCGACAATCCGGCCGGCACTACTACTGTCATAAGGGGCGTAACCGGTTGACCCGAGGTCCAACTGGTTTGAAGTGATTAGTGCAAATTAATTAACTGGTTGGGGTTAGTTAGTTGATAACTAAAAAATTGATTAGCTAGCTACAATTGGTTAATTACTTTTATTGCACTAGTTAATTGGTGGTTTAACTGGTTACAACCAATATTGAGTATGGGGATACAGCGGCAATAAATGTTGCTCATTCGAGGTCAAACTCGACCCATTCGGATATACATATTATTTGTGTCAGATGTCATCATTACTCTCTGGCAACCTGAGATACTTACTTACTTGTGAGGTGCTTTTAAGTGAGAGTGAGAGGACAAGCTGAGGGGGGGCTGAGGGGCCAACCGGTATGTGGTGTAGACAC